>CM024757.1:154705274-154871200 GCA_014218235.1 Colocasia esculenta
AGTCCAAGTTGGTGGTCCTGTACAATATCGGTGGATGTATCCATTTGAAAGGTACATATATATTTCTACTTTTTTTTTTTGGTGTCTTTGCTTAGTATTGAGTTGTTTTCACAGATGCATGTTCAATCTCAAGAAGAAGGTTCGGAACAAAGCTAAGGTGGAGGGTTCTATTTCTGAAGCGTACATTTCAGAGGAGATTTCAAACTTCTCGTCAATGTACTTTGAACCTCACATTCAAACACGGTATACCCGGCCACCGCGCAATGATGATGGGGGACAACTTGGTGCACCTGATCAGTTGTCCATATTTAAATATCCTGGACGTGCATTCGGTAGCAGCCAAACTCGAATTTTAGAAGATAGAGAGCAAGATGCCGCACAAATTTATATCCTTTTAAATTGTGTGGAGGTTGAACCATATATCAAGTAAGTATAGTATAGATATGTTGTGAAAAAAATCATGTGCATTCAATGTGTAACTATGTAATTTTGAGGTCTGTTTAAATTTTCTCATTCATAGACTATTTGATAAGGAGTTACTACAACATAATCCACACCTCAGTAATGCTGAGGTCGAGAAGGAACGTGAAAAAAATTTGATGTATGGTTGAAAGCATTGGTAAGGACTATGTCTTGTGTTTTTCTATATAAGAAGATTGACTATATGTTTAAGGTATTTTTTTTTTATCTTGAATGTTCAATAGGTGAGACAAGGTCCTGTCGGCGACAACAAGATACGTGAATTAAGTTACGGTCCAGCAAAGCATGTACAATGTTATAATGGGTACATTGTCAATGGTTACCGATTCCATACAAATGAATACGGTCTACAAAGTCGACAATGAATAGTGGAGTTTGTGTTAAAGGTAGTACTTATGCTGAAAATGAACTTGACTACTATGGTATCTTAGAGGAGGTCATGGAGTTGACTTACCTGGGAGTAGATAATACGGTAATATTATTCAAGTGTCATTGGTTTGACCCCACGAAACAAAAGTTGATAAAATATCATGTATTGTTGATGTGAAGCATAAGTCAAGGTTGAGAACATATGAACCTTTTATATTGGCAGCACAGGCTCAACAAGTCTATTATGCTACATATCCAACAATGAGGAGGTCTGACATACATGAATGGTGGGCTGTATGCAAAGTCAAATCTAAGTTGTTTCCTGAGTTTCAATTAGAGGAGGATGAGAATGTTGAAGAACAACAAACGATGATTATTTTCAGGCAGATGATATAGATGACCTCCCATATGATCATGATATTGCATATGGGTTGTATGACAATATTTCATTGTGTGATGATGCATTAGAAGCAGAAGAAGTTGATCCAAAAGAACTACCACAACAAGCTCGAACCATGCAAGAAAATGATGATGATGATGATGAGGAGGAGGAGGAGGAGGAAGAAGAAGAAGAAGAAGGAATTGAAAGCGAAGCTAGTGATGAATTAGGTTATGATACATCATTAGGCGGTGATGAAATGGATATTTAAATAGAAATTGGTATGTTGATTTAATAGATACAACTAGTGATGAAATTGATATATCATTTGATGGTCTCATACTTTATGTTAATTTAATAGACAACAGGTATGCCTCGCGGAGGTCGACCAGCTCGAGGATGCGGAGGTCATACTTCAGATATGAAATTTAATTATTCTATTCATAATTATATTTGTAATTATTGAAGTCTAATCATTCCTCATTTTTTCTACAGGTTCACGCTTCGTTCAGGGCATCGCCTTCCTCCTATACCACGGCCCCTTCCATGAGAGGTTTACATTTTACATAAATTCTATTCATAATTACATTTGTAATCCATGAAGTCTTATTCATAATTACATAATTGGGAAGTTTTTATCCTTTAGCATTTCTTTTATTTTTATTCATTTGAAGGTTCCTAAAGCATTGCAAACCAAGTATTACTGGTTTTTATTCATTTGAAGGAATAAAAAGAACATAGCACAGTTTAACAAGACTAGTAAATGGACTAGTAATATGTATTTCCTGCAGACAGAGGGAATGATATATCAATTTTTCCTTTTATATGCTGGCTGTGATTTCTGATATATTAATGCACAATTTTCTACAGGTTCACACTCTACTACGGGGCATCGCCTTCCTCCTACTACCACGGCTCCTTCCACCAGTGGTTTATATTTTACATAAATTTTATTTGTAAGTATATTTGTAATTATTGAAGTTTAATCATTCCTCATTTTTTCTACAGGTTCACACTCTACTACGGGGCATCGCCTTCCTCCTACTACCACGGCTCCTTCCACCAGTGGTTTATATTTTACATAAATTTTATTTGTAAGTATATTTGTAATTATTGATGTCTAATCATTCCTCATTTTTTCTACAGGTTCACACTCTACTACGGGGCATCGCCTTCCTCCTACTACCACGGCTCCTTCCACCAGTGGTTTATATTTTACATAAATTTTATTTGTAAGTATATTTGTAATTATTGAAGTCTAATCATTCCTCATTTTTTCTACAGGTTCACACTCTACTACGGGGCATCGCCTTCCTCCTACTACCACGGCTCCTTCCACCAGTGGTTTATATTTTACATAAATTTTATTTGTAAGTATATTTGTAATTATTGAAGTCTAATCATTCCTCATTTTTTCTACAGGTTCACACTCCACTCAGGGGCACCGCCCTCCCCCTCCTACTACGACTCCTTCCATCAGACGTTCACATTTTACATAAGTTCTACTCGTAATTATATTTGTAATTATTAAAGTCTAATCATTCTTTATTTGTTTTACAGGCCCCACTCTACCGCCTACTACAATCCTCATTTCACCTCCCACTACGACCCCCATTTTGGATCCTATTACAGACCCCTGTCTGCCTCCTACTATGGACCCCATCCAGCCTTCTACTACAGTGCCCCCTCCTCCTACTACGGTCCCCATTCAACCTTCTACTACAAGCTCAATAGGTCATTCTAGTTTTGGGCAATCGTCAGAGCCCACCACACGATGCTTGATCACATTGTTGTACACTGGCAGCTACCCGTAAGTATTTAATTATTCATTTTATACATTTATGTTTGTAACATAATGTTTCTTTCTAACTTTAAATAAATAATGTCCAGCATGAAGTTTGAGCCACCAGAAGTGACGCGATGGATCACAAAATCCTTGCTCCACCATCTCCCAGGGCCGGTGGCACAGTGGAGGGATTACCCGAGGGATGTCCTCGACAGTCTCTTTCAATCATTTTTGGTATGTTTTATTTTAATTTAATTTAAAGTAATTTATTACTAAACATAGCATCAATTTCTACAGTGCACTTATCGCTTCGCGACTGCGAAGGAAGAGGATGCGAGGATTGCCTGGGAAAAGGTTGCGGGGAGACGTTTTTCTGACTACCTTACCAAGAAGAAGGAGTTGGCAAAGAGGGCAGTGGGTGGGGTGGCTGATCCACTCCAATGGAAGGGCCACGGCCCTCCTGCGATAAGGAAAGACTACTGGGATGCTATGTGTGACCAGTGGGCGACAAAAGAGTATCAATCACGGTCGGCCATTGCTACACAAAATCGGGCCAAAATGCCCGAGGCTAGTTTGCATACTAGTGGCTCCATCACCTTTGGACGCCACAAGAAGAGAATGGTAACTATTCATTTTATAATTTAAATTTATAACATTTATGCATTACAATAATTTTCTTTCATAATTTGCAATTGTAGGAGGAGGAGGCAGGCGGTCCTGTGGCGTACACAGAGTTATTCCGTCGTACACATAAACGTAAGGAATCAGGAGAATTTGTCTCTGAGAGGGCGAAAGAAGTGATGGTATGAATTTCTTGTTATGGTACTAACATTTTAAACTAATGCATTCTAATAATTTGATTTTTTTTTTTTACTCAGGAGTCATACGAGCAACAATTGATAGAGCGGCATGGTGATGATTCCTCTCAACATCCCCAATTCGATGCCTCGGCTTGGTTGGTTGCAGTTGGTCAACCAAAGAAAGGTCGAGTGTTTGGATTTGGTATTGGGATGGATGCTGGTGGAGTCATCAACTCTACTTCAGAGTCAGGGTGCTCGGAAACATCCTACAGTTATACACAGTCGCCACCACCACCGCAGCAGCCTACTGAGCTGCCTGACCATTACTGTAGTGCACTTATCAGACAGTTAGACAGTTGGTTCAGTCGGACAGTTGTCCCAGCTCTTCATGCGATGGGGGTGGCATTTCCACATCCACCTCCACCTCCACCTCCATCCACTACAGGCTTCGGCCAGGTGAGTACATAATGTATTAAGTTTTACTTCTATTTCGTAGCATGATTGCAAGTTTAGGTGTTACTCTTCTGACATGGAATTTGTTATGTCTTCATATATAGGTATTAGCCATGTATATGAAATATTTCTGTAGTGTTTTGCACCAGACCGATCCCAAATCGAGCCATTTTACTGTAAAAATAATGTTTTAATCAATTTTAGCAAAAACCAGACCCTTCTTAAGGCTGCCCAGTATGCCCAAAACCAGGTGAAACGAAAACCAAAATAGTTTCAGACCCAGCCGAAACGGACATTGCCATCTCTGGCTTAGATCATGATTGGATGCTTTCTAGGACAAGATTTCTCATGTTGGGGCAGTACATTGGTCCATGCTCAGGCAAGATTGGTGGATAGTAAATATGTAGATATTATTTCTTTTTTTATATAGGTAAATATGTGGAGAATTATTCATATAGAGTCATGTGGTTGACATGACATCCTTATGTACCCAAGACAAGTTCTTCAATGAGGTTGCTTTTAATGTCAGCCCAAATCTTCAGGTTATTCGTAATAGGCTTCAACTGCAGAAGCTTATTGATACATATGTAGTTACACCATTGTGTGATATCCAAACGTACATAAATTTTAAAGTGTCATAGGATATTTTAAAATTTGTGTCATGTGAGTAGTGTCAAATATATATGTCAAATGTACATATGTGTCACTAAATCATTTTTCATTATTTTACTGTAATTCGGGAGGAAAAGTGAAGAAATACAACACTGGCCTGTACGCAACAACTTAGGATATTTTACCCCCATGATCAATATCCACTGATAAAGATTTCTAAGCAATTATACTGTGGCTACTTTTCACTATAACCCACTTAATGTGGTGTACTTACCAAAAAAAAACTAATTAATGTGGTGTCATCTTTCTCTAGCGAGTGGACGACACAATTACTCATGGCTCAAAACAGAGTCTCCAATTTCAGTGGAGCGTACAAGGTATGCCGTCGTCACTTCCAGTGTGCTTCAAACATATCGTGAAATGCATACAAACATATGGACACCAGTGGATATATATAGAAGTGGGAAAATGTTAATTCATCGACGAATACTGAAACCTGTGTTCCCTTCAGGGCTAGTGTTTCTTTTATTTGAAATGGGAAAAGTTTTTCTTTTCCTTCTCAAGTAGAAGAGAAATTATACGATGCTTGGACTTAAATCTGTAAAGCATGCATAAGAGCGTTTGAGTCGATCGAGGCTGTTCCATATGAAGCCTGCCGCAATAAATATTCATATTAAGAAAGGAAGTGGTTCATGCATGAGTAAGTGTAGGTATGAGAGTTCCAGAAGAGAAAACAGGCGTATGTATACGTACTTCAAGAACCCATTGTGCTAAAAAAGAAATAATATGTGGAGAATTATTCATATAGAGTCATGTGGTTGACATGACATCCTTATGTACCCAAGACAAGTTCTTCAGATGAGGTTGCTTTTAATGTCAGCCCAAATCTGCAGGTTATTCGTAATAGGCTTCAACTGCAGAAGCTTATTGATACATATGTAGTTACACCATTGTGTGATATCCAAACGTACATTGGTCCATGCTCAGGCAAGATTGGTGGATAGTAAATATGTAGATATTATTTCTTTTTTTATATAGGTAAATATGTGGAGAATTATTCATATAGAGTCATGTGGTTGACATGACATCCTTATGTACCCAAGACAAGTTCTTCAGATGAGGTTGCTTCTCCACATGCATGTACAGTTCCTACAATCCCCAAGAAACTGCAGACCCACCTTAATTAATTCCAACCTGAGAAGTGTCACCATCAGCTGCGGTTGGGAAGACACAAATTAATCCAACAGTACTGATCGAGCAAGCATAATATCCATTCTGGTTTTATGATGGAAGGAGGACTTGCCTCCATGAACTCCTGGTACTGGGTTGTCTATCTTGCTGTAATTAAAACAATGTAGTTTCTTTTCTTGCTTTGATTCTTGATAAGTGGAAAATAATTAACTGTGAACTGAAAGAGAACCTTGCTTGCCAAATGGGCCAACATAAATCTCAGTCATATTGTTTTGTACAGAGTTAATTAAGTGCTCCTCACAAGCACTGTGCCTTTTGATACTTGTCAACCAATAAGATTACTTTTCTTGTAATCCACCTCAGTAAGGTAGATATATGTGCATGATTGCAGTGAAAACAGAGCTGAAGGTAGATATATGTGCATGATTGCAGTGAAAACAGAGCTGAAGCATTTGCTCACAAATGATCTCTTATTTTTTCTTCATATTCGTACATAACTAATAATTATTTTTTGCGTACAGATTGTTGGAGAACAGGCTAGCAGCGATGTAGATGGTGATGGCCTGGAGACTTATCTTGCAGACGATTAGGAGTCTCATTATTTGACTTTTTCAATTTTATCTTCTTCTTTGTATATGTAAACACTTTTGTGACTTGTTGGTAAACATTTAGAAAATATTTGAATTAGTGTGAAACGTTTAAATTTTACTTAATTGCTTATGTGATTTTGTTATGTTTGAATGGTGATAGTGTTATTTATTTTTTAGTTAATTGTCATGTAAAAATGTATACAGGTGAAAATATATATATTATAAAAATAATATGTAATTTTTTTAATTATTTAGCGAAAGAATAGTGACGGATAAACTATTAGATTCGTCATAATTTGTTCGACAGTGTTTCTGTGGGCAGTGCAAATCTGTTGCTCGTTTAGCGACGGATTAGCGACGGGAAATTTGTTGCTGCTAATAACGAAAGCCGCCTAAATCAGCGACAGATTTAGCGACGACAATGTTTGGTTGCTAGGCCGTCGCCATTAGCGACGGCGTAGCGACAGAACGTTTTCCGTCGCTAATTTAGTGTCCAACATATAGCTTCGCCCTAATTCCGTCGCGAGTCTATCGCTATTCTGTCGGTAAACTCTATAGCGACGGAACCTGTCCGTTGCTAACCAGTTTTTTTTCTTGTAGTGACCAGAATGCAACCATAAGCACCAGAATGCAACCATAAGTACCTGAATGCAACCATAAGCACCTAAATACAACCATATGCACATGAATGCAACCATATGCACCAGAATGCAACCATAAGCACCTAAATGCAACCATAAACACCAGAATGCAACCATAAGCACCTGAATGCAACCATATGCACCTGAATGCAACCATATGCACTAGGTGAAAAATCGTCCGAAAAATAGTTGCATCGACTTAATTTCGAAATCCGTACGTCAACAAATCCAGATATTTATATTTCTGATGTCACCGTACTTTTTTAGAAATTATGGTGTTTTCGAATTTTAGTTTTGTTACAGTTTTTCGGTGTCGCACTGTCGTAGCGCATATCTCTCTGTACGGCACTAAGTTATCGTTTATTAGTATCAATTAATTTCAGATATTAATTATTTTTATCTCATAATAATAATAATGAGGTCTAATAACCATGTTATTCATATTTTTCAACTATTAAAAATTTTCAGAATGTTATAGATCTGAATCCCACAGACATTAATATTATTTTTTAATGATATTTGTTTTATATTTAAAAAAATAAAAAATAATATATCTCACAATCGGATTTTAAATAAAAAAATTAAAATTAAGGGAAAAAATAATTGGTTAAAATGGTTATCTTAAATAGCTTAAAAATTAGCTGGCCCAAAGATTCCATTGAAAACACATTCAAATGATATATATTTGTGTTAAAATTGCAGTCATAGGCTAATGTAATGGTTTTATAGATTATGGTGATTTTAGTTTAATTTTTAGAGTTTTTTTTTTTGCACTGGGTGAAAAATCATCCGGAAAATAGTTGCATTGACTTAATTTTGAAATCCGTACGTCAACAAATCCGAATATTTATATTTCTAATGTCACCAATTTTTTTTGAAATTATGGTATTCTCAGATTTTATTTTCGTTACAATTTTTTAATGTCGCCCTGTCGGAGCGCACATCTTTCTGTACGGCACTAAGATAACGTTTATTAATATCAATTAATCTCATATATTAATTATTTCAATCTCATATTAATAATGATGTCAAATAACCATATTGTTTATAATTTTCAACTATTAAAATTTTTCAGGACGTTACAGTCCCGAAGTGGATAGACATTAATATTATATTTTATAATGATATTTGTTTTTATATTTAAAAGAACTATAAAATAAAAAATGACATCTTTCACAATCTGATTTTAAAATAAAATTTAAAACTAAGGAAAAAATTTGGTTAAAATGGTTACCTTAAATAGCTTAAAAATTAGCT
Organism: Colocasia esculenta; assembly: GCA_014218235.1. Classification (NCBI taxonomy): domain Eukaryota; kingdom Viridiplantae; phylum Streptophyta; class Magnoliopsida; order Alismatales; family Araceae; genus Colocasia; species Colocasia esculenta. The sequence continues at coordinate 154,713,833 of CM024757.1, forward strand.
GGCCCAAAGATCTTATTGAAAACACATTCAAATGATATACATTTGTGTTAAAACTGTAGTCGTAGGCTAATGTAATGGTTTTATAGATTATTGTGATTTTAGTTTAATTTTTAGAGTTTTTTTTGCACTGGGTGAAAAATCGTCCGAAAAATAGTTGCATCGGTTTAATTTAGAAATTCGTACGTCAACAAATCCGGATATTCGCATTCCTGATGTCACCATATTTTTTTAAAAATTATAGTGTTCTCGAATTTTATTTTCGTTACAGTTTTTCGATGTCGTCCTGTCGGAGCGCACATCTCTCTGTACGACACTAAGGTAACGTTTATTAGTATCAATTAATTTCAGATATTAATTATTTCAATCCCATAATAATAATGAGGTCTAATAACTATATTATTCATAGTTTTTAACTATTAAAATTTTTCAAAGTGTTACAGTCTCGAATTTGACAGACATTAATAATATATTTTTAATGATATTTATTTTTATATTTAATAAAAAACTATAAAATAGAAATGACATGTTCCACAATTAAATTTTAAAATAAAAAATTTAAACTAAAGAAAAAAAAAACAAAAGGTGTGTTAGTGGGAGGGAGAGAACGTGTGTGTGTGTGTGTGTGGGGGGGGGGGGAACCGGGAGAGAAGGTGGGAAGGGTGGGGGGAACCGGGTGACCGGGAATGGGGGAGGAGAGACGGAAGCTGGGAGAGGGTGGGCCACGCGTCAGCAGTCAGTTGGTGACTGTCTGACTCCCATCCTGCAGCGTTGCGAGAGGATCCGGTTTCCGATAAACATGGGTAGTTGCTCTCGCTCATCTGCGTGTTGTTCCTCCCCGAAAAAACATGGATTGCAAGGTATCGGTGGCGACGAAACCAGATGAATAACAGACGGGGGAACGCCCGATGCCACCGTTGCTGGAGAAGAGGCTTCATCGACGACAATGTTGTTCTGTGGCAGTGGACACGTATCTTCCATGCATGCATTTGCTCCAATGAGCCTGTGACGTTTCCTCTCCATGCAAAGTATTAATGGCATCAGGGTCGGGGAGGACCTGTAATGATGGGCACGTATTCCCCATGCATGCAATCTGCCACGATAGAAGAGTCATCCTTCTCTCCCATACGTAGCACCATGTTATTAATCTCCATGCAAGCCCCATCATGTGCCCCATCCTCCTGTAGATGAATAGCACTCGATCGCCATAAGAATACCTTCAGCAAGCTTCAAGGTTAACGGCGTAGCATTTTTCCTAACTCAGATGATGCCAACTCTGCCACATCACCCTTCGTGTTATCATTAGGTAGAGCATCTGTCACGGGCTCCTTCTCTTGAACTGTGAAGTTTGCACTGGTTGCTGGCCTTCAGCATATATAATCCACAACATGATCATGGTTGAGGCGCTCAAAAGCATACTGAGCTGGGATTTCCTCTTGCGTCCCCACCTTCTTAGGTCGATATACATGTTTTCGAACCTGTCTCCAATCATGATTGTCTTTGGAAGAAGAGTCTTGCTGCTCACCAGTTTGATTCCCATGCGGATTTTTATCCTCAACAATATTCTTGACTTTACCCTTTATTCTTCTTCCTGCAACCCTCCATCATATGACCAATTCTTTTACAATATGAACAAACCGCAGGCACCTGATGATAGTTAATCGACTGCCAAAAACCATCATCGCCATAGCCAATCCATAATGTTAGAGCACGCACCAAGGTCGTCCCTAGAATTGTTCCAGGATGATCTGGGGTCTTCCAGTTCTATCTTCTGTTGTAACAAACTCCCACTCCCACTCTGTTGTAACTTTTGGCCATGATGAGACGATCGTGTCCCTACTAGTGCATTATAAATAGAACCTGATACCTCACAGGAATGAGGCAATCAGTTCGCTGCTATACTCTGTTCTTCCATTCTCTGAGTTGCTCTTCTGTCTCTCCTCCCTATTCTCTGCTTTAACTTGGTATCAGAGCCAAGATCCTGATGGCTGAAGCACCTTCTTCCACAACCAATAGTTCCTCCATCGCCTCCTCTTCCCTGGCCGCTTCGACTCTTCCATTCATAGCGACCCTCTGTTTTCTTCCCTGCCAAATATTTCTCACTGCATCTCTGTAAAGGTCACTAGTGACAACTACATGCTGTGGCGAGCTCAGTTTCTGCCATTCCTCAATACTTTATAAGCTTCAGGCTTGGTTGATGGTACTGTTCCCTATCCCTCGTTGTCGATACCTGATCCTCAAGATGCAACGAAGAAGCTTCCCAATCCGGATGCCGATCTGTGGCAACATTATGACAACTTGGCCATGACTGTGCTACTATCTTCCATTGCTGAAACAATACTACCTCTCGTTGTTGGCCACACATCTACAGCATCAACGTGGAAGGCATTAGCCAACACGTATGGATCAACTTCAAAGGCACGAGTTCTTCAACTTTGACTTCAGCTGCAACAATTGAAGAAGGGAGCATCTTCTATAAGTGAATTCATACAGAAAGCTAAGTACATATCAAACTGTCTCGCTCTTGCCTCTGATCCTGTTTCTCCAAATGATATGCCGTTGTACATTCTTGGTGGCTTGGGCCCGGAGTATGAATCCTTTGTCTCAGCAATCACTACCAGAATCGATGTCACTGCTATCTCTCTCGATGATGTTCAGGGCATGCTACTTAATCATGAGATTTTTCTCCAGCAGCACCATCAGGCTATTGCAGATGTTTATGCTAATTTAGCTCGTACAAACTTACAAAATCAGCAGCAGCAGAACACACCTAACGTTGCTGGTCGTGGCACATTTATAAAAAGGGGTCGAGGATCTTGAGGTCGAGGAAATGGTGGCCGGGTCGTTCAAACAGGGGGCAATACTACCAGAATTATACCAATTTCTCCAATCCATCATATGTCAATTACCTTCTGTAGAGATTTGTCAGATTTGTGATTATAAAGGTCATTCTGTTGTGGCCTGTCATCGGCGATTTGATCAGAAGTTCAAGAGCTCTGCTAGCCCATTGCCCCAAGCCTACCCTGCTGATACTGTGACATCTACACAGTCGGTGTAATGTGGGAAGTGTCCCGCCTTCAAACCCCACTGGAGAACCGCTCTGTGCGGTTACATGCTTTGCTGAAAAATGGGAAATTAATTCCCATGCAACAAATGGAGAGATGTCCGATAGGTTACTCATGCAATAAACACGAGAGTTCTGTGTGTGTAAGAGGAACCTGTCCAAAGAAGCCCGGTTCTCATGCAACGGACATGCACATGAAGGGGCCTTCATCCAACGCATGGGTCTTTCTCTCCCTATAAAAGGAGACCCTCTTTCCATGTTTTTAGTATTCCCACGGTGAGAGCCAAGAGAGCTTCTTAGAGAGAGATCTAAGAGAGTCTTGGGGGTGTGAGCTTGAGAGAGTTCTGTAAGAGGATTTGTTCCTCCGGGTTGAGGGTGTGTACTTCTTGTATTATTCTCAACATCTAGTGAAGTTCCGCTGTCGCCGTCGCCCGTGGACGTAGGAAGACATACTGTCTCTCCGAACCACGTAAATCCTTGTGTTCCTATCTTGTGTGATTGTTCCTTCTTCCCTCTCCTTGCTTCTTGTCGTACGGATCAAGATCCTTGGGCATCACTCTGTACGTCGGAGTGGTCATTGTCATAACAAACTGGTATCAGAGCTCGGTGGATTTTTTGATCCGTGTTTCTTGTTGATGGCTACAAAGTCGACATCGGCAATGAAGTTCGACGTTGAAGTGTTCGATGGAAGGACTAAGGATTTCAGCATCTGGCGACTGAAGATGCAATCCCTGTTGGTCCAACAGGGACTGAGCAAGGCAGTTAAAGGCAAGGAGGTTCTACCGGCCGAGTGGAAAGACGAAGAGAAAGAAGAGTACTTGGAGCGTGCTCTTGCGGCAATTCGTCTGTGCTTGGCAGATGATGTGCTGAGAGAAGTTGCTGATGAAGACACTCCAGCGAAACTCTGGCTCAAGCTCGAGTCAAGGTACATGACGAAGTCTCTCACAAACCGTTTGTACCTAAAGCAACGGTTGTTTACTTTTCGCATGAAAGAAGGTAAGCCCATTGCTGATCATCTGAACGAGTTTACTAAGATTGTTATAGATCTTAAAAATGTCGGTGTTAAAGTAGATGATGAGGACCAAGCCCTCATACTCTTATGTTCACTACCTCCTTCGTATGAACATTTCGTTGATACTTTGCTGTATGGGAGAGATGATATCTCTGTAGAAGATGTCAATGATTCCTTGAACTCTAAGGAGTTGTGTGAGGACTGGGAGGAGAGGGGAGTGGTCCCCCCTTCCCCCCTGCACCTTGTGTGCAGGGGCTCCGAGAGAGGCCGGTTGGCCCATTTTCGGAAGGGGAGAGCCCCCCTTCCTTCCCTTCTCCTCCCCCTTCCGCAAGCCATCACCCCACCTCCCTTTTCCTTCCCCATCTCTCCCCCTCCGTTCCCTCTTTCTCGGTTCTCTCCCTCTCTCTCTTTCTCTCTCTCTCTCTCGCCTGGAGGAGCCGCCGCTGCCGCCTTGGGCTTGTGGAGAAGCCAGTCGCCGTCGCCGTGCCATTGCCACCCAGAGCCGCGCACGGAGGACGCCGTGCGCGGATGTCGCCGCTGCTGTCGCCGCCGCCTGTGGGAGCGCCGCCGCCGACGTGCGTGACGCCGGCGGGTCCTACCGCGAGGTAGGGACCCTCCTCCCTCTCCGGCGTCGGCCGGACTTCCCCCTCCCCCGTGCGCCGCCGTGTTCCCCCTCTCTCCCTGCTCCCGTCTCTCTCTCCCTTTCTCTCTTTCTGTGGGTTGCTCCGGGCGGAGTTTTTCCGGCGAGGGGAGACCGCCGGCGGCGGTTGCACCGTCCGGCGACCCCCCCTGCCGGCGGCACCGGTGCCGGCGCTGGCCGACCGGCCGCCTTCCCCCCCCTCTTTTCCCCCTCTCGCTTCCCTGCGTTGCAGAGGAAACAGGAGGAAGAAGAAGGGGTGGCGCAGTGCGCCCAGATCAGGTGGGATCTGGGAGGCGCACTGCGCCCTGACCCCCCTGACGCAGTGCGCCGGGGCGCTGGTCTGGGTCTCCTGTGGCGCACTGCGCCGGCAGACCCCTTTGTGAGCCGTTTGAGCTCCGTTTCGCACCATTTTCGCGTCGTTTTCGAGCCGTTTTCCGTGTGGTGTTGCTCCGGCTGTGCCGGTGGACGACCCGGGTGTTGTGGTTGTTTGGTCGAGCCCATGTGGTGGTCGGACCCACCCGGGTCGGCTCCGACCGGCCGGTAGTGGTAGTGCCTGTTGACCGGTCAACCGGGGACAGTTGTGCAGTGTTTCCGGCACCCGTCGGGGGTGTTCCGAGGGTTGACCGACTATCTCGAGTAGTAATATATATATATTTGAGTCGTCATACCGCGTTCCTTAGTTTCTGGGCCTGCCTGGGTCAGCTCCGACCGGGCCGTTGAGGGCCGTTTGACCTTTTGATCCGGACAGTCGCGCTAGTGTTTGGCACCCACAGGGTGGGTTTTGAGGGCCGACAGACTGTCCGGGGTGGTAATATTAGCTTTCGTGGTTGACTGTCAATCAGGTACTTTAGCGAATCCGTTTCCACATCGAGTTTCTATTCCGTACTCGTGACGCTTGTGCTGACTCCCTAGCACTGCGCCTTACTAGTCTTCGCCCAGTGCTGTGGCACTTGAGGGCTTGTCCCAGCGCACGGTGCGCGTTTGGGTTGTTATCGTTCCCCGGGACCCCCATCCTCGTGGGCCCGTTGAGGGTGGTCTCCGAGCCACGAGTGCGTCCGTCGAGCGTTTCTCCGGACGACGGGGGGAAAACGGTGTTGGACAGCGGCGTTGAGTCGTTTGTTGAGCTCACTTAGTTGGTCCGGGTCCCGCGGAGTTGGAGTGTCGTGTTCGCGGTGGGCCAGCTAGTCCGTTCTCACTGCCTCGCCTTACACGGTTCCGGAGCCGTGTCGGGAGGACAGGCGTGGGACCGTAGTCCGGCCAGACTACGGCTTGTGGTTGTGTTTGTCCACGCGTCTCACTCCGACGGGAGGGGAGACCTGGACTCGTGGTTGAGTGGTAAGATGCCGGTGGGCGCAGCTGACCACTGACTAGTAGAGGCTGGGTTGTGGCTAGTGTGTCTTGTCTAGACGAGGGTTTTACCGTCTGCTTGTGTTGGGTTGTGGCTTTGTCCAGACGAGGGTTTTGCCGTCTACTTGTGCAGTTTTGTGGCGTGCTCGGAGCACGTTTACTGAGGTTGAGACTGTGCGTTGTTGTGCCGTGTTGGCAGTACATGTGGACTTGAGTGCTTTCCGTTTATTTATTTTAGTACTTGCTCAGTTGTATTATTATTTTATTATATCTCCAGCTTAGTTAGTAGTCTTGTTGCTTGAGTTACCATCGTCCTTCCGCTTGGTGTAGCTAGCCTGTTTCCTTCAGTAGCACTGTTCTTCCTGCCTAGTTAGTTGTGTTGTTCTTGTTTCCGTTGTCGAACGGTGAGGGGTGGGTTCCCTGCTGGGCTTCGTTCGCGAAGCTCATCCCCCCTACTTCCTTCCAGGTTTGAGCTCGAGGGAGCCGGTGCTCATGTTCGGACGGTCTGCGTCTTGCCGCTTGTGGTCAGCAGCGTTAGCAGTGGTTAGTATTTCCTTTTTGCACTTGAAATATTATCTGGGACATTGTGTGTATTATTTGTATTCCGCTGTTACTTTTCTTAATTGTTTAGCATTGTAACTTGTTGTATATCTCACTGGACATATTTCTAACCCTTCCGGGTCTTCGGATCCGTGGGTGGCGGTCCAAGGGTCGGGTACTTGGAGGGTTCCGGGTATCGGATTCTTGGGTCGTTACAGTTGGTATCAGAGCAAATGTCTTCTGAGATTTACAATGGGTTAATGGCTATGGCTATCCCAGAAAATAGTTCAAGTGCGTTGCTGGCACCGTTCGTGGTGTGTTAGTGTTAGGCTTGTGTCTTGATCATGTTTTGCAGGTAGGTTGTGGTTCAACAAGATTCTAGTGGGGGTCGTAGAAGGGTTGCTGTCGTTGCAGTGTTGCGTGCATGGTGCGTGATCGCTAGTTGGTTCGTGCCGTTGGTGCTGTTGTGATGGAGTTACTGGTGGAGGTCTTCCTTGTGAGGAGGATTGTTGCAAACAGGTCCGGTGCGGTGCTCTTGGTCGTCGTTGGCTGCGCTTTCGGCTGCATGTGTTCTGTGGTGGCTGAGAGAGTCTGTTTGTGGTGTGTCTTCCACTGGTGCATATTTGTTGTCTGCGGGTCCAGTGGAAGGTGCCCTTATTTTCCTACTTGTGTTTGCTCTTGGCTTTGTTGTGCTTTGGTTGCTTGGGCATGTTGCCTCACCTGTTAGGTGAGTTGTGGGTGCCCTGTGTTCTGCTAGGTTGGCATTGCTGCTCGGACTTAGCAGTTGCTCTGTGTGTGCTTGTGATGTTGCTGGTTGCGTGTTATGTCACTTGTTGTGTTTGCTTGGTGGCCTTGTGCTAATTGGTTGTGAGTTCTAGTGAGGTGTTCCCAGTGCTCTTTCTTGCTTGTTCTGGTGGAGGGTTCTCCCAGAACTTCTTCGTGCTCGTTTCTGTTTTGTTGCCCTCGGGGTTGAGGTGCGTTGTTGGTTGGCCTTGTGTTCTGGTGAGGTCTCCCAGAACTGTTGTTGTTGTCTTGGTGAGGGTTTCTCCCAGGACTGCTCCGTGCTTGTTTCTAGTTATTGTCGTGCTGCCTCAAGGTTGAGTGTGCTGTTGGTTGGCTGGTGCGTTCTGGTGGGCTCTCCCAGAACGGTGTCTTGGTCGTCTGGTGGAGGTTCTCCCAGAACTGTCTTGTATTGTTTATGCTTGTTGTTGTGCTCTCTTAAAGATCTGTGTGGATCGGTTGTTTGGGTTGTTTGTTCTGGTGGAGCTCTCCTTGGACGACTCTCTGTCGTTCTTGGTAGAGGTCCTTTCCAGGACTGCCTAGTGTTTGATTTGCTTGTTGCTGCTCTCTCTGTAGAGATGAGCTGTCATTGTTTCCAGTTGGACTGTCTGTGTTACAGTCTATCTGAGCATTGTCGGTCAAGGTGCGGTACCTTTGACCGTGTGTCTAGTTGTTGTGTTGGCCAGGTGCCTTGTTGTTGTTTCCAATTTTCTTGGCTGCGTTGGTGGGACTGCGGGTGTCCCCGTGGCTCGGATGGTTCTGTTTCGTTTTCCTGTGCCCAACTCTCTCTCGCAGTTGGTGATGTGGTGTGTGCCGTGGCCATGTGGTTGGCGGTACTTCTTGTGGAGGTGTTGGTTTGTGTTTCGATCCCTCTCTTGCGTGTGGAAGAGGCCTTTTGTGCATTTTCATCCTCTGTTTTTGTGGGTTGCTCGGGGTGGTGGTGCTCTGCTTTTGTGCCTTGGTACTGTGGTGTGTGCTGTTGTGGCCTTCTTGGTGAAGGCTTTTTACCTCGAGTTGTCTTAGGGTTGAGCGGGTTGCTCCCCTTGTGTTATCGTTTCCGTTTGGCGCTGTAGGTTGGTGAACCTACTGGTCTACTGTGTTTTGTTGTGAGGGCTTGTGTGTTGCCTGACTGGTCGATGTGGGACAGTGTGTTTCCACTTGATCAGCTCTGGGTTGCCCCGATTCTCTCGCCTAGCTTGCTCGTGTTGGGGTTATGTTCCCATGTGCTCTGCTTTGTGCCTCTTTCTGCTCTTGGAGGCTTTTGTCGCCTTTCAGTGTGTGGCCCTCACTACTTGTTGTGGTAGGGCCGATGCTTGTGTGGTGCGCTTCTAAAGAGCCAGCATGTTTGTTGTGCTCTTCGAAGCTCGTGACCTTCCGTGCGTTTTTCTCTCTTGGTGGGTCTCTGGTAGGGAGTCCCTTTGGTTGGCCCCGTGCCGTTTTGGGGCTGTTGGTGCAACCATGTGCACCACACCTGGTGGTTCTGGTGCTTGTGGTTGCGCCGTGTGCTTGTGCCCGTGTGTGCTGACCTTGAGTTGTGCGTTGTTTTGCGATTTGTGAGGTGCTCGAGGCGTTGAGTTGTTCCGCCTCTGGGACGCGTGTGGTGACCTGTTCCTTGCGGTCTTACCTACCACAGTGTGGTAGCTACCTTGTTGTTTTGTAGCCCTGGTGGTGGTGCGCCTAATTTTGGTTGTGGCCCGCGTTGGTGTTCCCTCGCTGTGCGTGTTGGTTGTGCCACCTTGTGTTGGTTTACGTCCCACTTGGGTTAGCGTGCTGCTCTCGGCTCCTGCAGTTGCCTAGTTTTCTATTGGTTGAGTGTTTCTGCGGTGGCACTCACTCTTGGCGTTGCACATTTCGTGGGGGTGCATTGCCAATCTTTGTGTGCTCGATCGAGTGCGAGGTGGCGAGTCTGGAAATTGATAGCAGGACTCCTGTCTGTGTCCTTGGTGGCAGTGAGGTCTATCAATTTGTCAGCACTTGACCGCATGAGTCGTTGACGTCTTGGGTTGCTTGGTTCTGACCAAACCTTAGACGTCTTTCGACCCTTGTCGTTGTGTGTTGTGCTTGTGGAGCGTGTTCTGCTTTTGGTTTTCTGTGACTCCACATTCGTTTAGTGTCCTTGTAGACCACGAGGAAGGTCTGGGTGAGACCGAGTGGTGTTGTGGATGTCGTTCCACGTGTTGAGGGGTTTTCCACGTCTCTGTTCCTCTTAGACTCTGGTTTTCCTTTACGAGACATCCATTTGGCTGTGTGGCCGATACTAGCTGTCGCTAGCTGCGTGAGGCCATTCCTCTGAGCCATGTGGTTGACTCATAGTCTTTTTACGAGTTGTCACCAGTCACTGTGGTTTCTGTCAGGTTCTGCTGGTGGCAGAGTGGGTTGCTGACCGGATTGGTTTTAGCGGCAAGGTTGTTGAGGACTTCAGCCACGTGGTTTCAGCTAGTGGTTCCGTTCGTCTTCGGTTGGTTGGTGTGTGCCACGTTGTGGAGTTGTCGGCATTCGATTGGGTGCTCCATCCCCGTCTGGGGTGTGCGCGTGAGCTGTCGGTTGTCTGGTTGAGCACTCCACGCGTGGCTGTGTCGCTGTTATGGCCACCAGGAAGTCGTGGTGAGATTTAGTGGCCTTCTTCGCGCTGGCTGTTTCTTGTCGTGTTCTTTTCCCTCGAGTTGTCAGATCAATTCGAGTGAGTTGTTCCTGCACCTGCCTTACTTCCGTGCTTCGGCTTTGTTTTTGTAATTTCGAGGGCGAAATTGCTTTAAGTGGGGTAGGATGTGAGGACTGGGAGGAGAGGGGAGTGGTCCCCCCTTCCCCCCCTGCACCTTGTGTGCAGGGGCTCCGAGAGAGGCCGGTTGGCGCATTTTCGGAAGGGGAGAGCCCCCCCCTCCTTCCCTTCTCCTCCCCCTTCAAGCCATCACCCCACCTCCCTTTTCCTTCCCATCTCTCCCCCTCCGTTCCCTCTTTCTCGGTTCTCTCCCTCTCTCTCTTTCTCTCTCTCTCTCTCGCCTGGAGGAGCCGCCGCTGCCGCCTTGGGATTGTGGAGAAGCCCGCCGTCGCCGTGCCATTGCCACCCAGAGCCGCGCATGGAGGACGCCGTGCGCGGATGTCGCCGCTGCTGTCGCCGCCGCCTGTGGGAGAGCCGCCGCCGACGTGCGTGACGCCGGCGGGTCCTACCCCGAGGTAGGGACCCTCCTCCCTCTCCGGCATCGGCCGGACTTCCCCCTCCCCCGTGCGCCGCTGTGTTCCCCCTCTCTCCCTGCTCCCGTCTCTTCTCTCCCTTTCTCTCTTCTGTGGTTGCTCCGGGCCGGAGGTTAGTTTTCCGGCGAGGGAGACCGCCGGCGGCGGTTGCACCGTCCGGCGACCCCCCCTGCTGGCGGCGCCGCGTGCGGCGATGGCCGACCGGCCGCCTTCCCCCCCCCCTCTTTTCCCCTCTCGCTTCCCTGCGTGCAGAGGAAACAGGAGGAAGAAGAAGGGGTGGCGCAGTGCGCCCAGATCAGGTGGGATCTGGGAGGCGCACTGCGCCCTGACCCCCCTGCGCAGTGCGCCGGGGCGCTGGTCTGGGTCTCCTGTGGCGCACTGCGCCGACAGACCCCCTTTGTGAGCCGTTTGAGCTCCGTTTCGCACCATTTTCGCGTCGTTTTCGAGCCGTTTCCGTGTGGTGTTGCTCCGGCTGTGCGGTGGACTGACCCGGGTTGGTGGTTGTTTGGTCGAGCCATGTGGTGGTCGGACCCACCCGGGTCGGCTCCGACCGGGCCGGTAGTGCCTGTTGACTGGTCAATCGGGGACAGTTGTGCAGTGTTTCCGGCACCCGTCGGGGGTGTTCCGAGGGTTGACCGACTATCTCGAGTAGTAATATATATATATTTGAGTCGTCATACCACGTTCTTAGTTTCTGGGCCTGCCTGGGTCAGCTCCGATCGGGCCGTTGAGGGCCGTTTGACCCTTTGACCCGGACAATCGCGCTAGTGTTTCGGCACCAAGGGTGGGTTTTGAGGGCCGGCAGACTGTCGGGGTGGTGTTATATTAGCTTTCGTGGTTGACTGTCAATCAGGTACTTTAGCGAATCCGTTTCCACATCGAGTTTCTATTCGTACTCATGACGTGTGCTGACTCCCTAGCACTGCGCTTACTAGTCTTCGCCCAGTGCTGTGGCACTTGAGGGCTTGTCCCAGCGCACGGTGCGCGTTGGGTTGTTACCGTTCCCCGGGACCCCCATCCTCATGGGCCCGTTGAGGGTGGTCTCCGAGCCACGAGTGCGTCGTCGAGCGTTTCTCCGGACGAAGGGAAAACGGTGTTGGACAGCGGCGTTGAGTCGTTTGTTGAGCTCACTTAGTTGGTCCGGGTCCCGCGGAGTTTGGAGTGTCGAGGTGCGGGCCAGCTAGTCCGTTCTCACTGCCTCGCCTTACACGGTTCCGGAGCCGTGTCGGGAGGACAGGCGTGGGACCGTAGTCTGGCCGACTACGGCTTGTGGTTGTGTTTGTCCACGCGTCTCACTCGACGGGAGGGGAGACCTGGAATCGTGGTTGAGTGGTAAGACGCCGTGGGCGCAGCTGACCACTGACTAGTAGTAGAGGCTGGGTTGTGGCTAGTGTGTCTTGTCCAGACGAGGGTTTTACCGTCTGCTTGTGTGGGTTGTGGCTTTGTCCAGACGAGGGTTTTGCCATCTACTTGTGCAGTTTTGTGGCGTGCTCCGGAGCACGTTACTGAGGTTGAGACTGTGCGTTGTTGTGCCGTGTTGGCAGTACATGTGGACTTGAGTGCTTTCCGTTTATTTATTTTAGTACTTGCTCGTTGTATTATTATTTTTTATATCTCCGCTTAGTAGTAGTCTTGTTGCTTGAGTTACCGTCGTCCTTCCGCTTGGTGTAGCTAGCCTGTTCCTTCAGTAGCACTGTCCTTCCTGCCTAGTTAGTTGTGTTGTTCTTGTTTCCGTTGTCGAACCGGTGAGGGGTTGGGTTCCCTGCTGGGCTTCGTTCGCGAAGCTCATCCCCCCCTTTTCCTTCCAGGTTTGAGCTCGAGGGAGCCGGTGCTCGTGTTCGGACGGTCTGCGTCTTGCCGCTTGTGGTCAGCAGCGTTAGCAGTGGTTAGTATTTCCTTTTTGCACTTGAAATATTATCTGGGACATTGTGTGTATTATTGTATTCCGCTGTTACTTTTCTTTAATTGTTAGCCATTGTAACTTGTTGTATATCTCACTGGACATATTTCTAACCCTTCCGGGTCTTCAGATCCGTGGGTGGCGGTCCAAGGGTCGGGTACTTGGAGGGTTCCGGGTATCAGATTCTTGGGTCGTTACAAGTTGAAACGGCGGGGTACTAGAAACTCATGGCGAAGATCGGGCAGATGGCCTGATGGTCAGAGGGAGAACTGAAAAAAAAGAGTCTGGTAAGAAGGGCAGGGGTAGATCAAAGTCCAAGTCAGTGAAGAAGGTAAAATGTTATGAATACAACCAAAGAGGGCATTTTAGGAAAGATTGTCCAAAATTAAAGGGGAAGGCAAGGTTCAGGAGGAGTCTTCTTCTGATGCAGCAAATGTTATTCAAGAGGAGACTATCGATGACGAGCTGTTTTGTCGGTCTCTACCAGTACTACAGGGGATGATTGGATACTGATTGGTTGTACCTTCCACATGTGTCCTCACAAGGAATGGTTTTCTACTTACACATTAGTAAGTAGTGGTACCGTAACCTTGGGAGACAATAGAACCCTTGCAGTTGCAGGGGTTGGTACAATTAGAATCAAGATGTTCGATAATGTCATCAGAACTCTGGAAGTGCGGTATATTCCAGAACTGAAGAAGAGTCTGATCTCCTTGAGTATTTTAGACATGCATGGATACCGATTCTCTGCAGAGATGGAATCCTCAAGGTTTCTAGAGGTGCATTGGTTGTAATGAAAGGGAAGCTGATTGGTGGCCTTTATCATCTACAAGGCAACACTGTGATGGGCAGTGCCAATGTGGCACAAAGTTCAGATGATCCACCCAACTATGGCACATGAGACTGGGCCATATGAGCGAAAGAGAGGCATGGTGGAGTTGAGCAAAAGAGGTTTGCTTGCTGATCAAAAGATTGGGAAGCTAGATTTCTGTGAGCACTGTGTGTTCGGAAAGCAGTGCAGGGTGAAATTTAGTACAGCAGTCCATAGGACTAAGGGCACTGTGGATTACATCCACTCTGACCTTTGGGGTCCTGCTCCAGTTGTCTCGAAGGGTGGAGCAAGTTATTTACTAACTTTATTGATGATTTTCAAGAAAGGTCTGGGTATATTTTCTGAAGAAAAGAGTGAGGTGTTCGTCACTTTCAAGCAGTGGAAGGCGTTGATTGAGAGGAGACTGGTAAGAAGATCAAGCGCCTCCGTACAGATAATGGTATGGAATTTGCTCGAAGAATTGATGAGTTCTGCAGGAATGATGGTATCGTTCGACATCGCACTGTAGTAGGAACACCAAACAGAACGGTATTGCAGAACGGATGAACAGGACACTCTTAGAAAGGGCGAGAAGTATGTTATCTCAGGCAGGTCTGTCAAAGGCATTCTCGGCAGAAGCTGTCAACATAGCTTGTTACTTGGTGAATAGATCTCCATCCACAGCCATAGAGTTGAAAACTCCCGAGGAGGTATGGTCTGGTTCTCCTTCTGATTATTCTAACCTCAGAATTTTTGGTTGTCTTGCCTATGCTCATGTCACAGGTGACAAGTTGGAGCCAAAGGCAAAGAAGTGCATTTTCGTCGGATATGCACAGACACAGGGTGTGAAGGTATATCGGTTGTGGTGTACCGATCCTCAGTCACCCAAGTTCATGATTAAGAGAGATGTGACCTTCGATGAGTCTGCAATGCTCGGACGGGAGAGAAGTCAACAACAGAATGTGGAGATCAGGTTAGTAGCAAGCAGGGAGAGCTAGAGGTGAAGCTTCAACAGAAAGTGCAGTGCAAGAGGAGACAGTACAAGTCCCAGAGGAGACAGTTGATGTGCCTGAGAGCAGTACAGCACGACAGGCCCCTCAACGACAGCATAGCATTGCAGTAGATAGACAGCGAAGGGTGATCAGGCCACCCAGCAGGTATGGTCATGCTGACATGGTAGCTTTGCTTTGTCTATTGCAGATGATGTTGAAGGGGCAGAACCGTGTTCTTATAGAGAGGCAGTCACATCAGATGAGTCCTCTAAATGGCAGTTGGCCATGCAAGAGGAGATTGAGTCTCTACAGAAGAACAATACATGGAAGCTGGTGAACGTACCACCTGGTCAGAAGATTGTGGGGTGCAAATGGGTCTTCAAAAGGAAGGAAGGAATCCCTGGTGGAAGATGCTAGATTTAAGGCACGACTAGTGGCGAAGGGATTCACACAGCGAGAGGGTATTGACTTCAATGAGGTATTCTCCCTGTTGTGAAACATACCTCTATTCGTGTGTTGCTTGCTATAGTGCTTTACTTGATTTAGAGTTAGAGCAACTGGATGTTAAGACAGCGTTCTTACATGGTGAGCTGGAGGAGGAAATCTACATGCACCAACCAGAGGGATCGTGGTTTCTGGTAAGGAAGATTATGTGTGCCTATTGAAAAAGTCTTTGTATGGCTTAAAGCAATCACCTAGACAGTGGTACAAGAGATTTGATACTTTCATGCTAAGTCATAGTTACTCTAAGTGATTATGATAGTTGTGTGTATCATAAAAGGCTTCCAGATGGTTCATTTATTTATTTGTTGCTGTATGTAGATGACATGTTAATTGCTGCTAAAAACATGTCAGAAATTATCATTTGAAATCTCAGTTGAGTAGTGAATTCGAGATGAAAGATCTCGGTGCAGCAAAGAAGATTTTGGGCATGGAGATTTACAGAGACCGTAGCACTGGAAGGTTGTACTTGTCACAGAAAAAGTACGTGGAGAAGGTGCTGGAGCGGTTTGGCATGAAGGATTCAAGGCTGTAAGTACTCCATTGGCAGCCCACTTCAGATTATCTGCAGAAGATCACCGAAGATAGAGAAGGAGATGGAACTGATGTCCAAGGTTCCATATGCGAGTGCAGTTGGTAGCATTATGTATGCTATGGTATGTACTCGACCTGATATTTCTCATGCTGTTAGTGTGGTTAGCAGGACATGGGAAATCCGGGAAGGTCCACTGGGAGGCTGTGAAGTGGATTCTTCGTTACCTCAAAGGTGCTTCAGATGTGAGCCTGGTATTTCAGAAAGGAAGCAATGATGGTGGTCAACTGGTTTGCTACGTCGATTCAGATTATGCTGGTGATCTGGATAAGAGGAGATCCTGACAGGTTATGTCTTACTTTCTCAGGCTGTGCTTAGTTGGAAGGCTGTTTTGCAGTTCACTGTGGCTTTGTCTACTACAGAGGCAGAGTATATGGCAGCGGCAGAGGGAGTTAAAGAGGCCTTGTGGCTGAGAGGTTGGTTGGTGATCTGGGTCTTGTACAGAAGAGACTCTGGTGTACTGTGATAGTCAGAGTGCTATACATCTGACCAAAAATCAGATGTATCATGAGAGGACCAAACACATCGATGTCAGGTATCACTTTGTTCGTGATGTTGTGTTGCAGGGTACTATAGCTGTTCAGAAGATTCTACAACAGAGAACCCTGCAGACATGCTGACGAAGCCTATCCTTTCGGAGAAGTTCAGGCACTGCCTGAGCTTGATCGGCTTGCAGAGCACGTGAGGTGGCCCTGGCGGGGGCATGGATGGTGACGGCGGTCATGGCAAAGCTTGGCACTTGATGCGGCTTGTGAAGGCGAGCCAAGAGGAGAATTGTAACGTGGGAAGTGTCCAGCCTTCAAACCCCACTGGAGAACCGCTCTGTGCAGTTACATGCTTGGTTTGAAAAATGGGAAATTAATTCCCATGCAACAAATGGAGAGATGGCCGATAGGTTACTCACGCAATAAACACGAGAGTTCTGTGTGTGTAAGAGGAACCTGTCCAAAGAAGCCCGATTCTCATGCAACGGACATGCACATGAAGGGCCTTCATCCAACGCATGGGTCTTTCTCTCCCTATAAAGGAGACCCTCTTTTCATGTTTTAGTATTCCCACGGTGAGAGCCAAGAGAGCTTCTTAGAGAGAGATCTAAGAGAGTCTTGGGGGTGTGAGCTTGAGAGAGTTCTTGTTCCTCGGGGTTGAGGGTGTGTACTTCTTGTATTATCTCCACATCTAGTGAAGTTCTGCTGTCGCCGTCGCCCGTGGACGTAGGAAGACATACTGTCTCTCCGAACCACGTAAATCCTTGTGTTCCTATCTTGTGTGATTGTTCCTTCTTCCCTCTCCTTGCTTTCTTGCCGTACGGATCAAGATCCTTGGGCATCACCCTGTACGTCGGAGTGGTCATTGTCATAACAGTCTGTCTGTGACCGAACTGGTACCCGGGACTCAGGCGCCAGTACACACATGACTCCAGACTTGGGCATTCTCCAGTCTCCTTCAGTCTACAGTGGATCTGAGCATGTTATTGGCAATGGAGAAGGTTTGCAAATTTCTCATGTTGGCAATTCCATGTTATCTTCATTTCATCTTTCTAATGTTCTGCATGTTCCATTAACAAAAAACCTTCTATCGGTCTCTCATTTCACCAAAGACAATAATGTCTCTATTGAATTTTTTCTATCACATTTTCTTGTTAAGGAGCTTCACTCGGGGAAATTCTACACAAGGGCCCAGCGTTAATGGGCTCTCTGTCTTTCCAACTGTGGTTGGTGCTCCACTGTCTGCCTTCACTGCTACAACAATAAACACATGGCACAATCGATGTGGCATCCTGCTCTATGAACTATCCTCCGTGTTCTTCAAACCATTGGAGTCGCTCCTTGTTTCTTCTGTAACTTTTTGCTCACACTGCCAGCGAGGCAAAAGTGATGAACAACCTTTTCCTTCATCAGATTTTGTTGCTACTTCACATCTTCAGTTAGTATCTCTGATGTATGGGGTCCTTCCCCACATGCGAGCAATAAAGGATATCGTTACTATGTGACGTTTATAGATCACTATAGTCATTATTGTTGGCTTTATCCCATTGTTTCCAAAAGTGATGTTTTCCCTGTATTCCAACACTTCAAAAAGAAAGTTGAGAACTTATTTTCTACATATTAGAATTTTCAGAGTGATGGGGAGAATAGTATCGACATCTGTCCAAATACTTTTCTGAATGTGGATTCATCACCGAATTGCTTGCCCATACACCATCCACAGAATGGGATAGCCGAACGCAAACATCGCCATCTAATAGACACCTGCCTGCTCTCCTCAGTCAAGCTGAGCTACCCTTTTCTTTTTGGGATGATGCTGTCTCCTGTGCCGGTTATCTTTTCAACAGACTTCCCACTCCTGTACTTCACAACAAATCACCCTTTGAAATTCTATTAACAGCCCGCCAGATTACTCACTTCTGCGCACCTTTGGGTGCGCCTGTTACCCTCACCTCCGGCTTATAATAATCAAAAGTCCAGTTCAGGTGAATGCTGCATCTTCTTGGGGTATAGCAATGATCACAAAGACTATAAGTGTCTGTTACCGCATACAAGACATATCTATATGCTCGTAATGTGGTGTTTGATGAAACCTCATTCCTTTCAAACTGCTCACTTCTTCCACTGGTTCTCCAGCTGCCTCCAAACTGTCATCTCACTTCCCGCATCGTCAATCCACGACAATCTATCCTCTGGTTGCCCTCTTTTTACCACGTTCCCTTCCATCCTCCCCTTCAACTAACTTCCTACACCAGAAGGATCAACAACACTTGCCTCTTCCCAGAGATTGTCCTCTTC
This sequence comes from Colocasia esculenta, assembly GCA_014218235.1. NCBI lineage: Eukaryota > Viridiplantae > Streptophyta > Magnoliopsida > Alismatales > Araceae > Colocasia > Colocasia esculenta. The sequence continues at coordinate 154,731,984 of CM024757.1, forward strand.
TCCCAGTTCATATGCTCCCTGCCATGCAGAAGTTTCGCTCCCTGACAGACCTCATGCGCACTACGGTTCCCATTACCTCAAACACAACTCGCCCGCCCGCTATGCTCTTCACTCTGCTACCACTACTGACATGAGCCCACGTCCTTTCTTATGCCAATAAGCACTCTGTTTGGCGTCAAGCGAAGTGTCTGAAGAGTTCCCGCCCTGCAAGCTAATGGTACCTGGTCCCTGGTACCTCCTCCACTAGGTGTTAATCTTGTCGGCTGCAAATGGATATATAAGATCAAGAGGCAAGCTGATGGATCTGTTGCATGGCATAAAGCTCCCCTAGCTGCTAAAGGGTTTACACAGCAGCTGGTCTTGATTATACTGAAACCTTCAGTCCTGTCGTTAAGCCCACAACCATCAGGTTGATTCTATCTATTGCTGTCTCCAAGCGCTGGCCAATAAGCAGTTGGATGTAAACAATGTGTTTTTGCATGGGGTACTTGCTGAAGACATTTACATGGTGCAATCACAAGGTTTCATTGATCCTCAAGACTCCAAATCATGTCTGCAAGCTACATAAAGCCCTCTATGGCTTAAAGCAGCCCCCTCGTGCCTAGTTTTACAGATTGTATTCACATCTTTTGTCATTGGGGTTCATAGGCTCTATGTGTGACCCATCCCTCTTTCTTTTCAACAAGAATGGTGTGGTCATCTACCTTCTGGTTTATGTAGACGACATTATTATTACAGGGAGCTCACCTGCAACAGTCTCCTTTGTGATTCATACTTTATCCAACACTTTTTCGTTGAAGGAACTTGGTGATTTGCATTACTTTCTTGGGGTTCAAGTTTAGCATTCTGCAGCCGGTTTGCATCTCAGTCAGCATCAATATATAGTTGATTTACTTCATCGAGCTCATATGCAGGATGCTAAATGTTAACCACGCGATGGCTGCTCGCCAATCTCTTTCAATTCATGATGGTGACTCCCTTGTTGATGCCTCTGCTTATCGCAGTCTAGTAGGAGCTTTACAAATAAACACTATTACCAGGCCGGATGTAGCCTTTGCAGTTTATAAGGCCTGCTGTAGCACCCCAGAAAATTTAATAAGTGAAAATCTGAATAAATAGAAGTAAATAATTTTCATAATATCAGATTATTTAAAACATACGTACCTCTATCGTAGGTGCTAAAACATATCAGAAAAATCTATAAAAATTATAAATCAACCCCAAAAATGATTACTAAAAGTTTCACAAAGAAATTTGTGCCAACAAAAATCGGATTAGACAAGTTTAAAGTGTTTTGCGACTTATTATCGTAATTCATAAATAAGTTGAAAAGTCATTATCACACATACATGGAGGAGTCGAAAAATTAAATAAAAATCATATATGGACTTCAAATAATATCCTCTAATGACCTATCAAGAAGTTTGGGTCAATAAAAAATCATTTGGACTAGGTTTAAGAGTTTTTGTGACCGATTATCTAAATAATAAATAAGTCGAAAAACTGTTAACACGGAAATACGACGCAACCAAAAATTAAATAAAAGAGTTGAAGAGACTTCCAATATTATATATTAATGACCCAATATCTTAATTGGGCCAATGGATCACATATAACCCAAAAATCAAATGAAGCTAGAAAATGCATGGAAATTCGTAACTCTAAATAGACTGAATTTAGAAAGAGGCAATTTGAGTTGAATTGGGATGCAATCATACATTCTTGGCAACCCAAATTCGTGCCTAACTATGGTGGGAGGTTTCCAAAAGCCTCACACACTCAAAGGGAGGAAGAAATCCTCAAAAATAGGAAACTAACATGTCAAAACCGCAACTTGGCTTTCCTAGTCATAATAAGACTCCTAAACACCATGATTGCTTAAATACTCTTCACCAAACCTTAGAGACGAGTTTTAGAACTTGCTAGGGTCCTGTGGAGGAGCTCTTGGTGGCTGAGGAGCTGTGGAACGACCACAAGAAGTTCATCTTCTTCCCCTCTCGTTTGCTGCGACCTGCACAAACCATCCACTTGAGATCGACCAAAGATGAGTCAAACCATAACCAAACCTTGCAAGGCTTATACCCTGGAAATAGGGTCAAGTCTACGTCCTAACCCAAGTGGAATGCCTAAATTCCATGCAGTATACACAGAGTATTAAGCGTTCTCCTGCGAGTGGTCTGAACACGGGTTTTCTAGAAGAACGGGACTTCTTCAACCCAGAAGGTAGGTTTCTTGGGCCAAACCTTAACATATCCTATACCAATGTGTAGAGCATCAAGTTAGGTTTCATTTACCACTGGTTTCATCAAATTCCAATGAGTAGATTTTGAGTTATAAGCATTTTCCCCAAGTCGCACACTGTTAGGGTTTTTTCTGTTCTTTATATGTTGCATGCGATTGAGACCGAATGAGAGCAAACTCACAACATCAAAGTTTCTCTACTAGTTGTCATTGTCATGTCTTGTGTTGAACGTTTTATCTAATAGTCAATAGTTAGAGAGTTATAAGCATGGTAAGAGGGTCGCTGCATGATACTACGTTTTTAGGTTGCACTTGGTTTTACATTTGTGTTTAACTTAATTAAAGCCTGTCAAAACCATCATTGTTTTCTAATTCCAATCTACTGGAAGCACCCTTGCATGTCTAGGTTGGTTTAAAACTGGTTTCTTTATTTTTCATGCATTGTCCAATTTGTTCTTAATTTTAGAACAACCCTATGTCAAAATAGGGAAAGTCTGGTCCGCAATCCAAAGCACTATCCTTTATCTGTCGGATTCAGGCGCAGACCCTGTGAACGTGACGGCCTGATAGGCCGCGTTCTGAGGTCTTGTCGTGATAGTAAACCCGTCGCGTTCTGAACGCGATGAGCGCCCCGTCGCTATCTCTCTGCCTGTTCTGACTGCCTTGTCACGTTCTTCACATCCCTTGTCGCGTTCTGATCTGACTCCGTCGTGACCTTTACAAGTGTCCATCACGATCTCAGGATTTTTAAATGAAACCACTTATTTTCTTGCAAATCTTACTGCTATACCTGAGGTCTGTTTAAATATGATATTTAACGTGTAATTCACATGTCTTAGGTCTGATCATTGCATGATGGTTATTTTAATGGCTTAAAAGTGGTTAACCCATTTAAAAGTTTTAATTACATGAATATTATTCTAATGTTTTCTTAATGACGTGACCATTCATGTAACTTTTGATTCACTCTTTGTATGTTCTAGCTTCTTAAAATGATAAATTGTATCTTAAATTTTGCAATCCATGTTTAGTTAAGTGCATAGTTTCATGTCATGCCATCATGTTAAGTGCTTTCCGCGAGTTTGAGACCGATGGTTTGTGATTAACACGCGTACATCACTACACACTTGCACTACTAGGCAGCCCTTTCTTGGGAAATTGGAAACTCTCTACCGGTCATTCCGAATCGTAGATAGACTAGCGACCTTTTCTCCAAGGCCTCCGTAAATCTCCTCTGACCATGGATTCCACATGGCCGACGAGTTGGTTGTGCCATGGAGTTCCCTGGAGATAGCATGCACTCCTTCTCTTTCTTGTTCTCGCGAGTGTGATTTACAATCTAGACTAAAGCCATTAATGTAAAGATTGAACTAAATTATAAATCGTACTGTTATGCTTCTGAATTTATCTCTTGACCATTGTTATCATGAAATTATGTTCAATTGCTTATTACTAGTTCTCATCATCATCATGAACATGACATTACACATGCTTACTTATTGAAACTCTCATTAGCCATTATTAATCACTGTGGGTATCTACATTTAAAATTTAAGTGAGATGCTGACGGGCACGGCGAGTGTCCAAGGGCTCCAGTCTAGCCCCAATGACGGAGAGTCATAAATATACTGTTAAACATGGGGTATAATGATTATTGGCGTTGCATCTGCGCTGGGAGTCGTGCGTGTCATGTTGAATGATAGATACAATAACCACATACACGTGTCCTGGTGTACATTCTTGATGGATCTTTTCTTGGTGTACATTAGTGTCTACGTGCTGATTAGTGTTACATGATCGTGGTCGTGCGTGCTTGCTTGCTTGCGTGATATGACCATTTTGCATTTATTGCAATTAGTGATATCTTGCGTTCTTGAAAGCTATTGACATCAAGTGAAATCTTGCGTGCTTGTACAAAGTGATCTATTGCTAGTTCTATCTTGTCATCTTGTTCAAAATCGTGTTCTATCATGATCACTCTATCTAGCTTGTTCATGTATCATGTTTTAATAAGTTTTATTCGTACTTGCATATCATTCATCGTGCTTACCTAGTTCTAAATTGCTAATCACTTATATCATTGCCCGCACATTGAGATATAAATCCTACTGGGCTAGTTTGCTCATCCCCTACTTTTAGCCAATCTAGGTGACTATGACATTCAAGAGGAAGAGCAAGTCGAGGATGGGAATGCGTCTGAGTGAAGAGTGTTCCAACTATGAGTCTAGTTATAGTAGTTTGCTTTGAGTGTTAGACTCATGTAGTAGGAAGTGAGGAATAAATGTAATTTACCTTTTTATTGAGTCTTAGTCCTGTAATAGTTTCCATTGGAATACAATGAGTGAGATTGAATAAAAGATTAGTTGAGTTCAATATTTGGGCCCTATGATGATGTATGTTGTTATACATTTAGTGCGTGCTAGCTAGAGACTTATTTGCCGACTGTTCACGTCTCGAGTTATCATCTCAAATTATTATTAATATCCGCTGCGTAATTCTCAGGACGTGACAGTTTAGTGGTATCAGAGCCTAGGAAATCCAAATAGGATATATGTATCAGGAATAGGAGATACCTATGGAACCTAGGTCATGGAAATCAAATACAGTACCTGGGAGAATGGGTAGAGACTGGGAATATGTTAGCAAGAATTAAAACACTCCTACCCATTGACTCTGATAATATATCTAGAGACATTAATTGGTTTCCATCCTTTCCTCAGGAACCCTTATAACTCTTACACTCAACTGCAATGGCTCGCAACCAATGGCAAGCTATGCAAGACACTGTGGCTGGTCTGACCCAGGCATTACAAAATGTAGTTCAGGCTGGAAATCAGGCTGCAGCTGCAAGGAATGGAGTGGGTGATTTACACCGCAACTTAGGTGTTTGAACCCCCTCGCTTCTCTGGATCCCCTGACCTGGACGAGGCAGAGAATTGGCAAGAGGAAATAGAAAGAAATTTCCAAGTTATGCAATGCACCAATAGAGAGAAGGTGGTACTGGCCACTTTCCAATTGACTAAGGATGCCCGAGCATGGTGGAAGGCCACATCGGCCCACCTGCCTAATGTTGGTGAACTAGAATGGGCAAGTTTTCTGGAGATTTTCAAGGAAAGTACTTCTCAGAGAGGGTCAAGGAGAAGAAGGCAGCAGAATTTGCCGCACTGAAACAGAAAGGGATGTTCGTGGCTGAGTATGAGGCTCAGTTCACACGTCTTGCTGTGTATGCCCCACACCTGGGGGAATGGAAAGACTGAAGGCAAATCGGTTTATGGATGGGCTCAGACCCATGTTCATTGAAAAGCTCAGACTATACAACATCCAAACCTACACTGAGATGGTCCAAAGAGCTCAACTGGTAGAAGACACAATAGCTAAGGTGGAAGGCATAAGGGGGAAAGACATCTCAAAGCCGACCTTTATAAAAAGGGGAGCAGTTGATACAACTGGAACTTTCCCCAATAACAACAATAACAACAACTACAACAACAACAAAAGGCCAACCACTGGGAAGGACTATGGCATGGAGAAAAAGATCAAAGTAGAAGAAACAATGACGGTGGAATATTGTAACTTTTACAACAAGCCTGGGCACCAAGCGAACAAGTGCTGGAAGAAGACCGGGGCTTGCCTGCGATGTGGGAGTCAGGAACATCGTATACCAAATTGTCCCATGCTAAACGACCAAGTTGGAAGGAACCAGGGAGTGGTAAAGCGTCAAGGACGCGTGAATGCAATAATGCAAGTGGAGCTCCCGGAAGGATGCATGATTATTAAACCCCTAGACTAATCTTATGATGTTTTCTTATTGGTACATTTCTAAGTGGGGGAGATCATTAAGGAGAAATTAGAAAGGGATAATCTAGTAATTATACCATAGTGGAGTAAGATGGAGTTATAACAACGTGGAAGGAAAACATGAGTGGAAAGAACCAAACGAATAGTACGGGTGGCTATAGGTGTAGATGTTGGACTAGCATCCACGATGTGGAAACAAGGTAGGGAATTAAATCTGAAACGAGCTCGAGGATCATAACTATCAAAAGCCAATTAATAATCTATGAATTGGGGACCAAATTCTCTTAAGTGGGGAAGGGTGTAGCACCCTGAAAATTTAATAAGTGAAAATCTGAATAAATGGGAATAAATAATTTCCATAATATCAGATTATTTAAAACATACGTACCTCTATCGTAGGTGCTAAAACACATCGGAAAAATTTGTAAAATTATAAATCAACCCCAAACATTATTACTAAAAGATTCACAAAGAAATTCGTGCCAACAAAAAATCGGATTAGCCAAGTTTAAAGTGTTTGCGACTTATTATCATAATTCATAAATAAGTCGAAAAGTCATTATCACACGTACGTGGAGGAGTCGAAAAATTAAATAAAAATCATATATGGACTTCAAATAATATCCTCTAATGACCCATCAAGAAATTTGGGTCAATAAAAATCATTGGGCTAGGTTTAAGATTTTGTGACGATTATCTAAATAAGGAAACAAGTCGGAAACGTTAACACGGAAATACAACGCAACTAGAAATTAAATAAAAGTGTTGAAGAGACTTTCAATATTATATATTAATGACCCAATATCTTAAGGGCCAATGGACCACATATGACCAAAAATCAAATGAAGCTAGAAAATGCATGGAAATTCGTAACTCTAAATAGACTAAAATTAGAAAGAGGCAATTTGAGTTGAATTGGGATGCAATCATAACATTCGTGGCAACCCAAATTCGTGCCTAACTATGGTGGGAGGTTTCCTAAGCCTCAACACACTCAAAGGGAGGAAGAAATCCTCAAAAATAGGAAACTAATTTGTCAAAACCGCAACTTGGCTTTCCCAGTCATAATAGGACTCCTAAACACCATGGTTGCTTAAATACTCTTCACCAAAGCTTAGGGACAAGTTTTAGAACTTTCTAGGGTCATGTGGAGGAGCTCTTGGTGGCTGTGGAGCTGTGGGAACGACCACAAGAAGCTCATCTTCCTCCCCTTCTCGTTTGCTGCAACCTACACAAACCGTCCACTTGAGATCGACCAAAGGTGAGTCAAACCATAACCAAACCTTGCAAGGCTTATACCTCTGGAAATAGGGTCAAGTATACGTCCTAACCCAAGTGGAATGCCTAAATTCATGCAGTATACACAGAGTATTAAGCGTTCTCTTGCGAGTGGTCTGAACACGGGTTTTCTGGAAGAATGGGACTTCTTCAACCTAGAAGGTAGGTTTTCTGGGCCAAACCTTAACATATCCTATACCAATGTGTAGATCATCAATTAACTTTCATTTACCACTGGTTTCATTGAATTCCAATGAGTATATTTGAGTTATAAGTGTTTCCGAAAGTCACGCACTGTCAGGGCTTTTCTGTTCTTTATATGTTGCATGTGATTTGAGACCGAATTAGAGCAAACTCACAACATCGAAGTTTCTCTACAGTTATCATTGTCATGTCTTGTGTTGAACGTTTTGTCTAATCATCAATCATTAGAGAGTTATAAGCATGGTAAGAGGGTCACTGAATGATACTATGTTTTCAGGTTGCACTTGGTTTACGTTTGTGTTAACTTAATTAAAGCCTATCAAAACCATCATTGTTTGTAATTCCGATTACTGGAAGCACCCTTGCATGTCTAGGTTGGTTTAAAACTAGTTCGTTATTTTTCATGCACTGTACAATTTGTTCTTAATTTTAGAACAACCCTATGTCAAAACAGGGAAAGTCTAGTCCGCAATCCAAAGCACTGTCCTTTCTCTGTCGGATTCAGGCGCAGACCCTGTGAACGCGACGGGCCGATAGGCCGTGTTCTGAGGTCTTGTCGCGACAGCAAACCCGCCGCGTTCTGAACGCGACGAGCGCCCCATCGCTATCTCTCTGCCTGTTCTGACTGCCTTGTCGCGTTCTTCACATCCCCTGTCGCGTTTGATCTGACCCATCGCGACCTTTACAAGTGTCCGTCGCGATCTCAGGATTTTTACATGAGACCACTTTTTCTTTGCAAATCTTACTGCTATACTTGAGGTCTGTTAAATATGATATTTAGCGTGTAATTCACATGTCTAGGTCTGATCATTGCATGATGGTTTTTTAATGGCTTAAAAGTGGTTAACCCATTTAAAAGTTTAATTACATGAACATTATTCTAATTGCTTCTTAATGACGTGACCATTCATGTAACTTTTGATTCACTCTTTGTATGTTCTAGCTTCTTAAAATGATAAATTGTTATCTTAAAATCTTGCAATCCATGTTTAGTTAAGTGCATAGTTTCATGTCATGCCATCATGTTAAGTGCTTTCCGCGAGTTTGAGACCGATGGTTTGTGAATTAACACGCGTACATCACTACACACTTGCACTACTAGGCAGTCCTTTCTTGGAAATTGGAAACTCTCTACCGGTCATTCCGAATCGGTAGACTAGACCTTTTCTCCAAGGCCTCCGTAAATCTCCTCTGACCATGGATTCCCACATGCCCGACGAGTTGGTTGTACCATTGAAGTTCCCTGGAGATAGCATGCACATCCTTTCTCTTCTTGTTCTCGCGAGTGTGATTTACAATCTAGACTAAAGCCATAATGTAAAGATTGAACTAAATTATAAATCGTACCGTATGTTGCCGAATTTATCTCTTGACCATTGTTTTCATGAAATCATGTTCAATTAATATTACTAGTTTTCATCATCATCATGAACATGACATTACACATGCTTACTTATTGAAACTCTCATTGGCCATTATTAATGACTGTGGGTATCTACATTTAAATTTAAGTGAGATGCTGACCGGGCACGGCGAGTGTCCAGGGCTCCAGTCTAGCCCCAATGACGGAGAGTCATAAATATACTGTTAACCATGGGGTAGAATGATTACTGCGTTGCATCTGCGCTGGGAGTCGTGCGTGTCGTGTTGAATGATAGATACAATAACCAATACACTGTCCTGGTGTACATTCTTGATGGATCTTTTCTTGGTGTACATTAGTGTCTACGTGCCTGATTAGTGTTACATGATCGTGCTCGTGCGTGCTTGCTTGCTTGCGTGATATGACCATCTTGCATTTATTGCAATTAGTGATATCTTGCGTTCTTGAAGCTATTGACATCAGTGAAATCTTTCGTGCTGTACAAAGTGATCTATTGCTAGTTCTATCTTGTCATCTTGTTCAAAATCGTGTTCTATCATGATCACTCTATCTAGCTTGTTCATGTATCATGTTTTAATAAGTTTTATTCGTACTTGCATATCATTCATCGTGCTTACCTAGTTCTAAATGCTAATCACTTATATCATTGCCGCACATTGAGATATAATCCTACTGGGCTAGTTTGCTCATCCCCTACTTTAGCCAATCTAGGTGACTATGACATTCAAGAGGAAGAGCAGTCGAGGATGGGAATGCGTCTGAGTGAAGAGTGTTCCAACTATGAGTCTAGTTATAGTAGTTTGCTTTGAGTGTTAGACTCATGTAGTAGGAAGTGAGGAATAAATGTAATTTCCCTTTTTATTGAGTCTAGTCCTGTAATAGTTTCCATTTGGAATACAATGAGTTGAGATTGAATAAAAGATTAGTTGAGTTCAATATTTGGGCCCTATGATGATGTATATTGTTATACATTTAGTGCGTGCTAGCTAGAGGCTTATTTGCCGACTGTTCACATCTCGGGTTATCGTCTCGAATTATTATTAATATCCGCTGCGTAATTCTCGGACGTGACAGCTTAGTGTATCAGAGCCTAGGAAATCCAAATAGGATATATGTCTTAGGAATAGGAGATACCTATGGAACCTAGGTCATGGAAATTAATACAGTACCTAGTGAGATGGGTAGAGACTGGGAATATGTTAGCAATAATTAATCACTCCTACCCATTGACTCTGATAATATATCTAGAATTAATTAGTTTCCATCCTTTCCTCAGAACCCTCATAACTCTTACACTCAACTGCAATGGCTCGCAACCAATGGCAAGCTATGCAAGACACTGTGGCTGGTCTGACCCAGGCATTACAAAATGTAGTTAAGGCTGGAAATCAGGCTGCAGCTGCAAGGAATGGAGCGGGTGATTTACACCGCAACTTTAGGAGTTTGAACCCCCTCGCTTCTCTGGATCCCCTGACCTGGATGAGGCAGAGAATGGCAAGAGGAAATAGAAAGAAATTTCCAAGTTATGCAATGCACCAATAGAGAAAGGTGGTACTGGCCACTTCCAATTGACTAAGGATGCCCGAGCATGGTGGAAGGCCACATCGGCCCACCTGCCTAATGTTGGTGAACTGGAATGGGCAGTTTTCTGGAGATTTTTGAGGAAAGTATTTCTCAGAGAGGGTCAAGGAGAAGAAGGCAGCGGATTTTCCACACTGAAACAGAAAGGGATGTTTCGTGGCTGAGTATGAGGCTCAGTTCGCACGTCTTGCTGTGTATGCCCCACACTTGGTGGGAACGGAAAGACTGAAGGCAAATCAGTTTATGGATGGGCTCAGACCCATGTTCATTGAAAAGCTCAGACCACACAACATCCAAACCTACACTGAGATGGTCCAAAGAGCTCAACTGGTAGAAGACACAATAGCTAAGGTGGAAGGCATAAGGGGAAAGACATCTCAAAGCCGATCTTTATAAAACGGAGCAGTTGATACAATTGGAACTTTCCCCAATAAAAACAACTATAACAACACCAAAAGGCCAACCACTGGGAAGGACTATGGCATGGAGAAAAAGATCAGGTAGAAGAAACAATGACGGTGGATATTGTAACTTTTGCAACAAGCCTGGGCACCAAGCGGACAAGTGCTGGAAGAAGACCGGGCTTGCCTGCGATGTGGGAGTCAGGAACATCGTATACCAAACTGTCCCATGCTAAAAGACCAAGTTGGAAGGAACTAGGGAGTGGTAAAGCGTCAAGGACGCGTGAATGCAATATGCAAGTGGAGCTCCCGGAAGGAGGCATGATTATTAAACCCCTAGACTAAGCTTATGATGTTTCTTATTGGTACATTTCTAAGTGGGAGATCATTAAGGAGAAATTAGAAAGGGATAATCTAGTAATTATACCATAGTGGAGTAAGATGGAGTTATAACAACCGTGGAATGAAAACATGAGTGGAAAGAACCAAACGAATAGTACGGGCTATAGTGTAGATGTTGGACTATCATCCACGATGTGGAAACAAGTTAGGGAATCAATTTTGAAACGAGCTCGAAGGTCATAACTATCGAAAGCCAATTAGTGATCTGTGAATTTGGGGACCAAATCTCTTAAGTGGGGGAGGGTGTAGCACCCCGGAAAATTTAATTAGTGAAAATCTGAATAAATGGAAATAAATATTTCCATAATATCAAATTATTTAAAACATACGTACCTCTATCGTAGGTGCTAAACATATCGAAAAAATCCGTAAAAATTATAAATCAGCCCCAAACATTATTACTAAAAGATTCACAAAGAAATTTGTGCCAACAAAAATAGGATTAGCCAAGTTTAAAGTGTTTTGCGACTTATTATCGTAATTCATAAATAAGTCCGAAAGTCATTATCACACTACGTGGAGGAGTCGAAAAATTAAATAAAAATCATATATGGACTTCAAATAATATCCTCTAATGACCCATCACTATGACTTCTGTCGCTCATCACTCCAGTCCATTCCCGTTGGTGAGTGTAGGGCCATCATCTGACTTACCTGAAACACATATAACAATAGCGCAGGGTGAGCGATAACGCTCAGTAGGACTTAATATCTCATGTAAACATGCATGCTTTAAGTGATTAATGTGTTATTAGGTAGGATAACTAGAAAGAACTTTCAAGTATAGTCGAGAGAAAGATACACACAATAGCAAGAGAATGATAGCACTTTCAAAAGAATAATTGCAAAACTAGCATGATAAAGGATTGTCTATATAGTGAAAGAATGTAACGTCTGCATAAAGGTGCAATAGCACTTCCCTGGTCGAGCATCATGTCAACCCAGAGATATAGTAAAATGATTGATTGATTGTCATAGATTAAATTGTGATTGTTATTAAATGGCGCTGGGTGCATGCCGTACACACCCTGATCACGTTACCCTCGCGAGGAAATGGCACTCTTCGGACGCTCTCCCTAGGACCAGACCGGGCCCTATTGCTTTGGCATATAACACTGTTTTGTTATTTTAGACAATCAATTATATGGCCAAATAGAGTACCAAGAAGAGATGAAAGTACTAGACAAAATAGATGAGAGTATAGAGTGAAAGTGAACAGATGAGAGTACGAGATAGTAGATAAGATAGGGGTATAATCATAAAACAACATTAAACCACGATAGTAGCAGTTGCACAGCACAAGGTCGGGTACCGACAGTCTGGTAGAAGTCACCACTGCCCCTTTAGCCGTGCCGTGAACACGGCCAGATGGTCCGACGTGATCATAAGGTAAGAGAGAACTCACTAAGGCCGTTTGGATCATGCTGATCCCTAAGGTTGTAACGGTTTTTAGGTACAACCAGCTCGTCGGCTAAGACATGCGCCAAAGCCAAGAGACTTACGGAGGCCTTGACAAGGAGTCCCTGGTCCAGTCGAGAGTATTTCCGGTGGAGAGGTGGTTCATGCCAAGAGAGTGTGTAGAAACTAGGGTCTGTCATGCCTCGTGCTCGAAGGCCGAGGGAAGCAGTAACGGTGTATAAACGCGGCGAATAAATGATGACAAGTGTAATAATTTAAATAGGGAATTTAGTAATTTATTTCAATAATTTACCAGATACATTATTGCATAATTTAATAAGGTTAAATGGCAAACATGATTGTTAAGTGTGTGCAAGTGTAAGAATCAAGAGAGCAAGTATGGTTGTGCATATAGCTTTTAGATTAATCAAATTCATGTAATAATGCTAATTAGTAATTAACAGCTCGAAATTATTCATGACAGTACTTAATTAGGGTTAAACAAAATTTAATAGACATGTATACACTACAAGAAAATACGCTTTTAGAGACCGATATAGAGACCGAAATTTCGGTCAAAATTCGGTCACAAAATAGTGACCGAATTGTGACTGAAATTAATCAGTCGGTAAATAAATGTTTTAGAGACCGACTCAAATTCAGTCACAATTCGGTCACTATTTTGTGACTGAATTGTGACCAAATTTTTCGGTCTCTATACTTTGGACCGAATAAATTCAGTCACAATTCGGTCACTATTTTGGGACTGAATTGTGACCAAAATTTTCAGTCTCTATTTTTGGGACTGACTAAATTCAGTCTCTATTCGGTCACAAAATAGTGACCGAATTGTGACTGATTTTTTCGTCACAATTCGGACACTATTTTGTGACCGAATAGAGACTGAAATAATCGGTCTCTATATTTTGGGACCGATTAAATTCAGTCACTATTCGATCACAAAATAGTGACCGAATATTGACTGATTTTATTTCAGTCACAAATTCTCATGTTTTCGCAAGATGGGAGAAACGTTTGTGACCGATTTATTTCAGTCACTATTCGGTCCCTCAATTGTGACTGAATAGTGACCGAAATCAATCGTCTCTATTATAGAGACCGAATAGAGACTGATATTTTCAGTCTCTATCGTTTGAAACCGATTAAATCAGTCACTATTCGTCACTATTTAGGGACCGAATAGTGACCGAAAGAAATCGGTCTCTATTTCAGAGATCGAATAGAGACTGATATTTATTGTCCCTAGCTATCGGTCTCCACTATTTTACGACTGATATTATCAGTCGGTACTAGCGACTGAATAGCGATGGCCATTATATCGGTCGCATTTGTTCAGCGACCGAATTTATTCCGTTGCTGGCGACCGATTAGAGACCGATATATATATAATGGTTGCTAATCGGTTGCTGATGCCCTAGCATCTCATGTTTTCTCTTAAAAATAGCATTTGTCAACGACTATCTATCAGCGGCTATAAACATCCGCTGCCATAATGCCGTTTTGTCAACGGCTAAAAAACAACTGTTGACATATGAAGCTTTTGTCAACGGATAAATTAGCCGTTGATAAACCCGTTGCCAAAGTTCATTATATAAACGACTAAGATTGGCCGCTGACATAAGACACACATTTGTCAACAGCTATGAGTAGCCGTTGATGTAACAGCTATATGTCAGTGGCTAATTTTAGCAGTTGAGTGCATATGTTTAAGTAGTACTTGTCACGGCTCTTGTTGTCCGATGAGATAAGTTATACTTTTGTCAATGGCTGTGTTTAGCCATTGATGTAACAACTATATGTCAGTGGCTGGCGTTAGCGATCGACATATGTTTATAGGTTTTGTCAGCGGATTAAGCCCTGACAAACACTTAATTTGTCAATGACTTTTTGAGACGCTGATATATTTTAAACAAAATGAAGAAATCTAAAGGTCCACCCTCTCTCTGCCTCTCTCTCCTACCCTAGTCAGTTCCTCCCTGACAACACCCTCCTGTAGATCAGTGGCAATTTAGATGACTTTTAGATGCACAAGGCGTTTCGCCCCTACAACCCGCTAACTCGCCGTCTAATGCTGCTATGTCACCAACCTATGTATACACATCCTTGTTCGATCACTGAGGATCGAGAGGGACACTAACTATCATATATAATGGAGATTTTAACATGTCATCTTCTTTTGATCTACAGTTTTCAGACTACATCCACATGTATTTGACGCTCCATTTTTTGGCGATAAGAACCGACGAAGCGGCCTAGCCCTCCACTTGTGGTAGGAAGTTTTCCTTCTATGCACACTGCGACCTCACCACTTCTCATGCAGTTTGATTATCTATCCAATCTAGATGCACCTCTGCTTCCCATCTCTAAAAAATTTATCTTCGATGTTGTCAGACGTTGGTAATATCATGATACCAAATCAATATTATCGGAACATGCACTTGCATGTGGCATATTTTTTATTTACTTTTAACATGTTTATTTTGTCACGTCCTACTCATATACTATTTTCGGAGGTGACAAAAGAGAGAATTATTGCAGGCTAGGACGGTCTTATATATATACATAGAAAGTTGCAGCGGAATAATATGTTACATGTACCGATAGTTTAGAGTTACATACACAACAACTGAAGTGACAAAGTCTAAAAAGAAGTAGGTTGCTAATATATGGATCACTCGGCGCACAATCCCTTGGCGAGTCAGACCCATCTGAGATGCCTGAAAGGAAGGTAGGATTTATGAGCATTGTGCCCAGTAGGAAATCACCAAATATATATTAGTGAGTTGGACAGTAGTAGGAAAAGAGCAATAAGTATAACAGTCAATAGAGGATACAACATAGATATCGAAGTATAATCAATGAAGATATCATAAATTTCCCGAAACTAAACAGTAAAGAAATTCATGCCATAATACAATTCATGGATAGACTAAATTTAGCAGTACATGGTGTATGCCAAACACCCAGTAGATCCATTCTCGATGGGTACAATTCGAATTGACCGATTCAGTGGCCGAGTTCGAGTGCTCCTCCCGGGACTGAATCGGCCCCATTGCACAGGCATTGGTCCAGTAGAGTCCGAAGACCCAGGTGTCACCATTTCCATTGATCAGTCTTTTAATATAGTTCGGGCAGACCTCAAAGTAATATTAATAAAAGCAAGTTCAATGTGAGAGTATAGTGATAGCAAGCCCAAGTAAGGCTAGCTAGTACGGTTGGTCCAAGTCTAAATAATATAAGCTATATATAAAGAAATCTGGGAAGAAAACAAGTTGGAACAACATGTATAACTAAAGAGAAAACCAGTCGATCGGAAGGGTAGGACATGTTTGACTTTTGTCTCAGTAGGAGAGGGCTCCCTTGGAGAAGTCATATGTGTGTTTATCATTTCTCACACGGACCTTGGATTTCTAGCATTCTACTAGGTTTATTTGAATTAGTAGACTTTCGGGTAGGTCAAATTGTGAGAGATTAGAAAGGCGCTATTTTGATGGAATCACCAAAATCTCCTTTTTTCTCTTCTTCGGTGGGAGAGTTGACTTTTTATTGGTAAGGAATATAATTTTTCTGATATTTTTATTGGATTCAAATGGGGGGTACTTTCTTATTTACATGTAAATGAAATATCAAATTATAACATTTACTTAAATGATATGGAATGTAAATAAGGTATGAGTTTGCAGTCTTGCAGGGTCTATGCTGACACTTCTCGAAGAACATACCTATTTGAGAAACTATAAAATCGATCGACTGAAATGGCAGAGTCGGTCGACCGACCTAGCCAGTGGGACTTGGATTTTTGACAGTGGAATTGGTCGACCGATGTGGGGAAGTCGGTCGACCGACCTGGTAAAATCGGTCGACTGATTTGGGAAAGCCGGTCGACCCAACCTACCCAGCACTAGTAGTGGGGTTTGGCTGCAGGATCGGTCGACCGATGTGGCGAAATTGGTCGACCAATTCCAGAAAGATGCAGATTGGTACGGACACCAATTGCACCATTTTTTTGGCTTGGGAATGGAAATAAATGAGCAGGAATGGAAGGTATATGACTATACTATACTTGTATATATTTTTCCGGGGAGTGGGAGGCTATAGGCCCCTCCTCTCTCTAACAGGACCGATTTGAGACCGAAATATTTCGGTCACTAATAGTGACCGATCTATTCAGTCACAGATCAGTCCCTAATTTAGGGACCGAATAGTGACTGAATCATTTGGTCACTAATCGGTCTCAATTTGGTGACCGAATTAGTGACTGCCTTGTTCGGTCTCTGAAGTTGACTTTTAGCGACTGAAATATATCAGTCACTATTCGGTCACTATTTAGTGACTGAATAGGGACCGAACTATTTCGGTCACAGATTTGTGACCAGAATTCTTCACCGACAAATTCGGTCACTATTTGATCTCTGAGGAGTTTAGGACCGAATAGAGACCGAAAATTTCGGTCTCTATTTCCGCTTTTTCTTATAGTGATAGCAGGGTTTAAAGGGTAAGAATCAGGTTCTGGTCACTCTGTTGCTGTCGCGACGTAGGGTGGTGTCATGTTCAGGTCGCGACAAGAACGATCGACGCGATGGCTAGGTAGCGACGGCTTAGTTCGGCGCGTTATGGTCGCGACGCACGGATAGGCCACGACAAGCTGAACCGGCCGTTGGGGTGACCTAGGGTCAGGTCGCGACCAGTCGACCCGTCGCGTTCAGAACGCGACGGACCCTGGTGTCACGACCCCCTCTGAGATCGCGGCAGATCGGGCCGTCGCGACTTCAGAAGGCGGCCCGAGCCCAGAAAAGGGGTTTTGCCCTTTTTTCCAGGTGGGTGTACATGATACATGCACATCAAAAATTCGATATAAAATCGAACAAAGATCCAAAAATCATGAAACTAATTTTAAACAAGAGTAGACATGGAGATCTATCACTGGTCATGATTAATTAGAGAATAGTCATGTATAGAGCATGCTTTGACTAGGTTACTTTTTGTTAACCTAAACATGCATAGTCAAAGATCAACGATTTAATTCGTCATGGACACAATATGAAAATTAGGGCAAATAGGGGCGTTTGAAAGGTAACAACAAGTAGTATTTATGAGATTAAATTTAGGGCATGAGATCAAGTACATGCAAGGATTTAAAGTAAATAAGTGGTTTCAGGAGCATGAACATGACAAAGATTGAAACATTAAATTCGCTCTCAGGGATGAACGAAATGGAGCAAAATTAGAGGGCTTTCAAAGGAGATCATGAAGACTACCTAGGGTAATTTTTACACGAATTAAGCTTGAGAGATTCCTACCTTTTTGCACTGTGATGGAAACCTAGGGTTTGGACAAAGAAGGTGACGAAAATCCCTTGCTCCAAGCTTCCTCCTCTCCTTGCTCTTCGTCCTCAGCTCCTCTCCTAGTCCTCCAAAGCTCCAATAGTCGTTCTAGGGTTGCTAGAGCCGAAATTGGGGTTGTATTGGGTTGCTATAGAGTCCTTCTTTCTTAAAACTCCTCTTTCCTTTCGAACTCTTAATTTCTATATTTATCCCCCTATTTCTTGCCTTTATCGACCTAATAGGCTTGGGGAGAAGTCTAAATTCGTGGGCAAAGGGTTAGGATAGGATTAGAACTCTTTTTAGGATATTTATAACCCTTTTTAGTATTTTGTCTTACCCCTATTTAATTTATTTATTATTTAACTCCGAATTCCCACATTTATCTCTCCCTATTCTAGCATTTATCCTCCAATTGGCTTGGGGAGAGATCTAATTTCGTGGCTAATGGGTTAGGATGGGATGATGACTCCTTTTTAGGATAATTATGGGTTATTTAATAATTATCTTATTCCTTTTCCATTTATTATTAATTTAAGTGTGAATTTAGCTTAATTAATTCCCATCCCAAGATGGGCTCTCCTCATTGGGCCCATTCTTTTATGCTTGGACCATTAATACAACCCATTTCTAATTTAGCTAAATGGGTTTTAGTTTAATTCTACTTATTCACCCTTTATTCTAATTTAATTCAATTTATCATACTTATTCAATTAATTTCTTATTTAATTCAATTTAACATTATTTATGCCAATATTTATAACCTTCATCATTTGGGCTCTTACTCTCAGCCCAATAACTTATGTGAGCTTAATTGTACAACTCATGTTCTCAATGGGTTTTAATTATCTTTTTATTAAAGAATTTATTCATGGGCCAAGATTGTCTATTGGTATAATTATCATAATGGGCTATCAACCCATATTATTTAAAGTCTACCCACATGTTTATTTAAATTTTTAATTCACTTTGGCTCATAAAATAATGGGTTCTCCGACTTATTCCTTTATTACGATAGTAAGTCGCATAAATTCTTAAACTAGGTCCAAATGATTTCTTTATGCCAAATTTTTTGATGGGTCATTAGAGAATATTATTTAAAGCAAAATTATTATTTTACGTCATTTTTATATGGGTTTTTGCACATGTGATAATGATGCGTACCTCTTTTAACTAGTCTTGAATTATTAATTGATAATATCTCAATTTATCTTTATTTTTGAATTAATAAATTTTCTAGGGTACTACACTACTAGTGCATTATAAATAGAACCTAATACCTCACAGGAATGAGGCAATCAGTTCGCTGCTATACTCTGTTCCTCCATTCTCTGAGTTGCTCTTCTGTCTCTCCTCCCTGTTCTCTGCTTTAACTCATAACCAGTCACGTGTAGGGGTTTAGCTATGTCCACATCAACACAAACCAGTGCCCACTGTCTCTGTCTAGGCTATTGTAGCATCATGAATCCGAAGTATTGTGCCCACGTTCCTAGCGATTGAACGAAGGTATTCCTCATTGTATAGGTTAACTGGCAAAGATGGAAACCAACCAGATATATAGGCATCAAAGTCAAAATTCTCCGTCCATCTAAAGAACCTAACCTTTGATGTACAGACTTTACGAACGACTTCATAAAGTCTTCCTCTACCACAAACGTCTAAGCAACAAGTGCCTAGGATTAAGGATGTTGATAACCATCTAACCTTGTAAGGCGAGGCGTTGAATAGGCTGTTTTTACTTAGGAGTAGCAGGACTTCCATATGAGCATTTCGCAATATTCACCCACTTAAGAGGCTCCTATGATCAGCGAATCTTTTCTTTGGAAAAATAAACTGCTGGGTCGCCTGCGTCTGTATAAGCCGAAGCTTTCACACTAGCCTAACTTTCTTTGGCCGTAGCAAAGTTGACAGTGCTTAGGCAAAAGAAAGTGTCTTTTGAGCATCAGGAATGTGAGAATCCATGGCTCCCTCCATGGTCAAAAGGCGGCCTGGGGGCCACGAATCGTAAAAAGCCACCAAAACAATCTACCACAAAACACCAAACAGGATTCGAAGATCACAAGGGGTGGACGCTAGAGATTGGACCTCGCCGGCGGCGGTCAAGCCTGGAAGGCCGCCCTCACGGGCGGCAACAACTCAACCAAACCTATGAATTGACCTAACCCCAGAGCTTCTCTCCCTAGCCACCTCATCTTCTGGCAGGCGAAATGAGATATTGACGTATGAAGATGGCAAGGAAGTCACAACCTAGTGGTTGGAGTGTTTTGGATTTTGGAGGGGTAGGAAGAGGTGGATTCTTACCAACATAGAAGTGGTAGTAGGGTTGTGGGCGATGATAGGGTCTTGATGGCAACAATGAAGGGACCTTTGACAATAGTACAACAGATCCTAGCAACATACTCCAGTGGTGCAACTGAAGATCACAGTGACATAAGTGATGAACTCTTATAGCAACAACAACAAGATGAGGTGGCCGTGCTCGAGACTTGGGGAGTGTTGCTGATTGACAGTAGGTGTAAGAAAATATGAGTTTGTGAAAACATATCGGAAATTAAAACTTTTCAAATAAGATTTTGAGATCATTATGGGGTGAAAGTGACTAAGTTAGAGCGAGAGAGGATTTTGATCTTATTTGAAGTTGGTGTGCACTCTTCTAAGTTTTATTTGAGACTATTGTTGCAGAGAGAGAGAGAGAGAGAGAGAGGAATTTAATCTTCACCTTGTGAAAATTGTAAATCTCCCTAGATTAATATAGTAGTTTCTTGTGGATCAAAGTCGCACACACGTACAACCTCTAGCGATGTACACACAAGTAGTCAAAATGACATTTCATGACTCGGCCTTTCCCACGCACAGTTACTTGCATTTGACTGAGGAGGAGAGAGGGAAGGAAGGGATGCACCTCCTCCACTTGGGGCTTAGGAGAGGGAGAGAGGGAAGAGGGGGCAGCTACTCAGGGATGATGCTTGGAAAGTTTGGGTCTAACCTCTATTTATAACGTTGGCCAATTCTTGACTTAGACAAAGTTATCTCTGTTGGGTTCATATTCTGGAAACTAAGTGAATTCACACTCTAAGTGATAAATTAAAGTCAAACAATGTTTTTAATGATGAATGAGTTGAATTGAGGTTTCATACATGTCAATTAACATGATACAATATTTGGTTATCTATGTCTTCATTATACCTAACTAAACATGTTTTATCATGTAGGTACAAATGCATATAATCAAGCCTTCTCAAATCATGAGAAAATGATCAAAATCACAGTGTATACATGTACCTGTCGACAGACCCAAAGGGATATGTCGACAGATGCCACAGTTGTGATCAGACAGAAAAGTACTGAGAGCACCTGTCGACAGATGCTCAGAGACCTGTCGACAGATGTCACAGACAGAAATGCCAGAGTTCTGTGTTTTGGCAAAACTGTCTCTGCCTGTCGACAGATATTGTCGCCTGTCGACAGATGCCACAGGCCAGAGCAACCTGAAGTCTGTCTATTGCAAATCTGTTGCAATCTGTCGACAGACACTCAGCACCTGTCGACAGACGCAGAGGATCTTCAAATACGGAAACCTTCCTTCATATCCAAGATTGTGTTTTCAAGTCCCACGACTCTCCACATGAAAACACAACTATATAAGCATCCTTTTGAAGAGAATCTCGTACAGAAGCAGCCACAACCAAAAACCCTAAAGCCAAGTCCAAGAGAAAAGAAGTTGCTGCTGCTCTGCTTCAAGTCTGCAGTGCAGAGACCGAAAGATCTGTTGATCCTGCAGTACTGAAGATAGATCGTCGTGGATTCAACCTTCTCCATCAATCCAGAGCACTCAAGTCGAAGTTTGAACTCCATCCAGGCGTTCTCAGAAGAGTTCCACATCAGGATTTACTCCTACACTCTGAACTCTTCCTGTTTCATAATTCTCATCAACCGTGTGTGTGTTTGTGTGATTCAAGCGTCTCTTGTGCTTGAGATCACGTGTGTGTGTTGTTCTGATCGTGGGTGCACATCAGAAAACACGTGTGTGTGTGAGTTGTAGTCACCGAACTCGCTCATAAGCAGTTTACTCTGTGTGTGTGTGTGTGCCGTGGACGTAGGATACACTGTTGTGTACTCCGAACCACGTAAATCTGCGTGTCTCGTGGTTTGATCGTTTCTACGATAGATGTTTGATAGACACGTTGCATATTCACACGCTAGATAGGTTTCTACATCATCTACACATAGTTTAGATCTTGATACTGTCTTGATAATCTGTGCTTTAAGAAAAAGAACGTGATAATAGTTTTTAAGAGACAGTAATCTATTCAACCCCCCTTCTAGATTACCATATTGGGAATTCCGCAACCCTTCAATTGGTATCAGAGCCGTGGTTTCTCCGATTTATTGCTTTATCTATTTGATCTTACGATCAGGAGATTCACGGTCAAATGGAATCTACCAAGGGGTATATGGCCGAGGGACACTCTGTGACCAGGCCACCCTTCTTTGATGGCACTGACTATCCATATTGGAAAAACCGCATGCAGGTGTTCTACGAGCACAAAACTATGAATTGTGGAAGATAGTCAGAACAGGACCATATGGATTGCCTCAAGACGAAGATACATGGACCAAGGACCAGATTGCAAAAGGGACACTCAACTGGAGCGCCCTCAACATGATGCAGTGCGCGGTCCACCCAAAGGAGTACTCGAGAGTCTCCACATGCACCTCAGCTAAGGAGATGTGGGACAAGCTCGAGTTGATATATGAAGGTACGTCTGAGGTGAGAGAATCCAAGGTAAGCATGTTAGTCTCAGAATATGAAATGTTTAAGATGAACCGTGATGAGACAATTTCTGACATGTTTGCTAGATTCATGGTACTTATAAATGGATTGAAAGGTCTTAAGAAGGAATACTCAGAAAGTGATTTGGTGAGGAAGATACTTCGGTCTCTTCCATCCTCTTGGAACACCAAAGTCACTGTCATCGAGGATTCCAAGAATCTTTCAACAATGAAAGTGGATGAATTGATTGGATCTCTCATGACTTATGAACTAAATGTAAAAAGAAAAGAAACTGAAGAAATCCAAGGAAGTCAATTGCCTTGAAGGCTTCCAACAAAGTATCTTCAGATTCCAAAAAGAGTGCCCAACAGGAAGGTTCTGAGTCTGAAACCTCTACTGATAGTGAGAATGACGAAATGGCCATGCTCACTAGACAGTTCAAGAAGTTTCTAAAATTCAAGAGAAGAGGTTCAGGAAACTCCAAACCTTTCCAAAAAGGCACCAACAGGTTTGACACGTCCAATAAAAAATCTGATGTTGTGTGCTATGAGTGCAAGAAGCAGGGACACATGAGAGGAGAGTGCCCCGAGCTCAAGAAGAAACTGAAAAAGGACAAGTTCGTCTTCAAGAAAGCCAAAGCAATGCTGGCTACATGGAGTGATGAAGACGATGACGAAAAAAGTCAAGCTACCTCAGGAGATGACGAGATTCACTGTCTTATGGCAAGGAGTGATGACTCCTCTGAGGTAAATTCTTCCTTTGAATCATTTTCTACTACTGAATGGGAAGAAGCTTACACTGTCCTTTTTGAAAAATTCTGTCAATTCAAATCAGAAAATAAAGCACTCAAAAGAAAGTTAATTCCCTTGTTCATGAAACTGATAATAATGATGAAATTGAATCTCTGAATAAGGTAATTGACATGATGAAAATAGATGAACAAACACACAGTGAAGAGATGGATAGCATGAAAATTAAGCTTCAAGAAGTTCAAAAAGAGAAAGATGATCTAATGAACCTCCTTGAAACTCTAAACAATGAGCATACTGATCTAAAAGAGAAATTGGAAAAAGCTGAAAAGGAATTGAAAGGCAAAACAAAGATCTATCTAGTTTTGTCAAGAGCAAACAGAATTAGATGCAATCTTAGGATCCAATGTGTTTGTTGCTAGACATGGGATTGGGTTTCAAAATCCCAAGCCAAAGGAAACAGGAAAAAATCTGCTGACTGATTTCACTGATCCTATCCCAAGTTCTAGCAATCAAAATCCCTCAAGAAAAGGAAAAATCAAACCAAGGGCAAAAACCAGGAACCTAAGGCTACCAAATTTGTTCCAACTAAGCTTAAGGAGTTTGCTACCAACCCCAAACAGGGATGTCCCAAGGCAAAACAGCAAGTTCCTAAGGCTAAGTTCACTAGGCAACAAAAGGGTAAGATGCCTATGCATGCTCCTAAGAATCCAAAATCCACTGTTGTTCATAAGCCATCATCATGTAAGATCTGTAAAAAGATTGGGCACAATGAAAAACAATGCTGGAACAATCCACTAAAACAGAAACTTAAACAAATTGGATTCCAAAGCATTTACTGTTTGGCATGAATGATAAAACGGCACCCAAAGTAATTTGGGTACCAAAACCTCTTGTCTGATCCACATGTGCAGGAATGCCTAGCAGCTCACAATCAAAACAAATGGTACCTGGATAGTGGCTGCTCGAGGCATATGACGGGCGATAAAGAAAAATTCAGTTTGCTCGTGGAAAAAGACGGAGGTCACGTTGTCTTTGGAGGTAACAACAAAGGCCAGATCATGGCTCAGGTAAGGTTGGTAAGTTTGCCTCCAACTCAATAGATAATGTACTATTAGTTGATGGTCTTCATCACAATTTGCTTAGCATAAGTCAATTGTGTGATAAGGGCCATAAAATTGTTTTTGAATCAGATTCATGTCAAATCCTTGATAAGGAAACAGGAAGTCTCAAATTTTCTGGAAAAAGAATGAATAACATCTACATGGTTGATTTGGATGATCCAGAAAATAATGATTTATGTCTTGTAGCAAATAAACAGGATGAGCTTACATTGTGGCATCGTAGGCTTGGACATGCGAGTTACAATGTTTTGCACAAGATAATGAGGCTCAAACTTGTAAGTGGACTTCCTGAAATTCCATTCAAGAAAAATGAAAATTTCTGTGATGCATGTGCACAGGGAAAACAGACCCGAAAATCCTTCAAATCGAAAGCACCGGTAAGTACTTCCAAAGCTTATGAATGTTGCACATGGACCTATTTGGACCTACTAGAACATTGAGTCTCACTGGCAAACGGTATGGTTTTGTCATTGTAGATGACTTTTCTAGGTTCACTTGGGTGAAATTTCTGGCTCATAAGAATGATGCACTTAATGTTTTTGAAGATTCTTCAATAAAATTGAGCATGGAAATGTCCACAAGATATGCTCCATCCGCACTGATCACGGGGGAGAATTTGACAACAACTCCTTCACTGATTTCTGCAGGAACCAAGGAATAGAACACTTGTTCTCCTCCCCAAGAACTCCAGAACAAAACGGGGTTGTGGAGAGGAAAAATAGAACCTTGGTGGAGATGGCTCGTACGCTTCTGATCGAAAATCAACTTTCCAGAACCTTTTGGGCAGAAGCAGTAAACACGTCATGCTACATTCTCAATCGAGCCATGGTAAGACCGGTATTCAAGAAAACTCCCTATGAGCTTCTGAAAGGTAAGAAACCATCCCTTGGATACTTCAGAGTTTTTGGTTCAAAGGTGTTCATACATAACAATGATAAAATTGATCTGGACAAATTTGAAGCCAAAAGCGACAAAGGTATTTTTCTTGGATACTCAGAACACTCTAGAGCTTATAGAGTGTTTAATCTTAAAACCAGAAAAGTGGAAGAAACTCCACATGTTGTATTTGATGAATCTCAAACCAAATCTAACAGTCCTAATCCTTACAGGTTTAAAGATGACACTGAAGATACAACACATGAAGAACTGCAAAGAAAACCAAACACAATCTCTAAGTCAGTTCCAACAATAATCAATGGCTATCTACGCAGGTACAATGATGAAGATGACGGATTTCTGTTCAGAAATGAAGATGAAGTACCTGCACAAGATCCACAACAAGAGGATGAACCACAACATGGAAGTCCTCCAGCCACCCCTCCTCCAGAACAGACTTCTGAAGTGCAAGATCAACCCGGTCCTTCAACAATCACAAATGTGAGGTACTCTAAAGCACATCCACTTGAGAATGTCATAGGTAACATAAATGATTCAGTTCAAACTAGATCTCAAGTTCATCAAATAGTTGAACAGGATCATTTAGCCTTTGTCTCTCAAGTGGAGCCTAAAAATGTTGAAGAAGCCTTAAACGAAAATTCATGGATTGATGCTATGCATGAGGAGCTAGGTCAATTTCAAAGAAACAATGTCTGGAGTTTAGTTCCTAGAACCCCCGAAATTTCTGTAATTGGAACAAGATGGGTCTTTAGGAATAAACTAAATGAAGAGGGAAAGGTGGTGAGAAACAAGGCTAGACTGGTTGCAAAGGGTTATAATCAGGAATTTGGTGTGGATTTTGAAGAATCTTTTGCACCTGTAGCTAGACTAGAAGCAGTCAGAATCTTGTTAGCTTATGCATGCTCAAACAAGTTCAAACTATATCAAATGGATGTTAAAACTGCTTTCTTAAATGGCTACATCAAAGAGGAAGTTTATGTCTCTCAACCACCTGGCTTTGAACTTCATGACAAACCAAACCATGTATACAAATTGCACAAGGCTCTCTATGGTTTGAAACAGGCACCCCGAGCTTGGTACGACAGGCTAAGCCAATTTCTGGTAAGCAAAAACTACTCACGAGGTAAAGTAGACCAAACTCTCTTTACAAAGAAAGTTCGCACACACATCATTGTTGTTCAAGTGTATGTGGACGACATAATCTTTGGCTCTACTAACCCATCACTGTGTGAAGAATTCTCACATCATATGCACAGTGAATTTGAGATGAGTTTAATGGGGGAGCTTCAATTTTTTCTTGGTCTGCAGGTCAAGCAAATGGAAGATGGCTTCTTCATAAACCAAGAAAAATATGTCAAAGAGCTTCTCAAGAGATTTCAGTTTGAAACTGCAAAACCTGCCTCAACACCGATGAGCACAAGCATTAAGCTAGAAAGTGATGAGAAAGGTAAACCGGTAGATGCTAAACATTTCCGAGGTATGATCGGCTCACTCCTCTATCTTACTGCAAGTAGACCTGACATACAATTCAGTGTTTGCCTCTGTGCTAGATATCAATCTAGTCCAAAGGAAAGCCACCAATTGCAGTTAAGAGAATATTCAGGTATCTCTCAGGTACACATGACATGGGTCTTTGGTATCCGGCAGGGAGTAGCTTTAACTTAATCTCATATTCTGATGCTGACTATGCTGGATGTAAAATTGACAGGAAGAGCACTAGTGGCTATTGCCAGATGCTTGGTGGTTGCATGGTTTCGTGGGCATCCAAAAGCAACATTCGGTTGCACTCTCCACTGCAGAGGCAGAATATGTTGCTGCAGGGAGTTGTGCAACACAAGTGTTGTGGATAAAAAGTCAGTTGTGTGACTACGACATTGACCTTGGATGCACACCAATCCTATGTGACAACACTAGTGCAATCAATCTATCCAAAAATCCCATTCAACACTCTAGGACAAAACACATAGAAATTCGTCATCACTTCTTGAGAGATGAGGTAGCAAATAGAAATTTGGAAATTAGCTTCATACCAACAGAACAACAACTAGCTGATATCTTTACAAAACCATTGGCAGAGGATAGGTTCACATCCTTAGAAGAGAATTAGGCTTATGTAAAATTCAGTGACACATATCCCAAGTCCTTGATGAATGTTCCTCGTAAGCAACAACTATGGGGTATATCAAATGGTGATTTGTGGAAAAACAAGTTCGGCTTGTTTGGAAACCTTCATTATGCGTGAGAAAACATTCTCCGCCAAGTACCCGTAGTTGGAGCCCATGAAGGGACATCCATGTTGGATAAAGGGGTAAGTCTCATTTCATTAGCCAAATTACTCTATTAACAAAAAAAAAAAAAAATTCATAAATTGGAAAATACCAAAAACAGTCTCAATTCATGAATGTTTGCTGAATACAGTGTGCATATCTTGCTTGAATTGACTTGCATTGATCAAACTTTGTGTCTTTTCATGAGCACACATTATGGGGGAGGTAGTTCAAAAGTTGGGTGCTATTGTGAAGGAAATCATTCTTCTTGCTGTTCTTAACTCCTTCACATGGGATGATCTTTCATATTCCCTTCTTTCTCTAAACTGGCCTTCAACAAGGATCTGTCGACAGCTCCTTCTTTTCCTGTCGACAGATAGGCATCCACAGACCACAGGTTCTGAACTCTGTGTGCATCTGTCGACAGTCGACCATGCATCTGTCGACAGATATCACAGGTTTTGTCCTCCCCGAACAGCCAACACTCGTCTGTGTGTAGCTGTCGACAGACACATCCTGGCTTGTCGACAGAGATCACAGTACTCTCAACTAGCTGAACACCCATTTCTCTGTCTGAGTGTACCTGTCGACAAGCTCCACTTAGCTGTCGACAGACACCTTTCTACCTGGAATTCCAAGCCTATTCAATCCAAACCTCCTTGAGCTGGTTTCTTTAAAATGTCTAAGGTGTTTATATGATGTTAATTACATATCTGATCACATCATGTGCATAAGATATTAAAGCAATTTTCAACAATCTTGTGATTTTTACATAATACTCAAGTTAAGTCTAGGTTCCATCATTCTGAAACATTTCACCATTTTCAAAAACTTAACACCTAACTCTTCTTCATTATTTACATATAGGCAAACATGATTCTTTTGTCAAGGTATTATGATCATTGAGCTAATGTTTACAATTGATAGATAATCAATCACTATATTAATCTTGGGTTATTAACACAATACTTGGAGAAAAGCTACCTATTTCTAAACAATTACATTCCATTAAACTAAAACTACAAAATTTGGAAAAATGCAGAGCAATGATGAGTCTTGCTAAGTAACCGGGGAGTGGGCATCACAAATGTTTGCCCTCGCGTCAAAAGGCTAATTCGTCAACTCTGTACAACGGTATGATGGACACTTTCACTGAGTAACTGGGGGTACGGGCACGAATAATGTCTACCCTCATGTTCAAAGGCGAGAAGTTATCTTAATTACCACTTTTTCCATTGCATAAATGAATGGCAAATAAAGACAATAATGCAATAGTGTGAAGCCTCCACTGAGTGATAATTCCCATGAGTAATTGATGTTTTTGAATGTCTTGGCATTTAGATATTTTCCTCCTTGATTATTTGCACCTCCACTGAGGATTGTGTTGTCCTATACTCTAATTAATAAAAAGACGAGTAAAAGTGTTTCTTTTTGGATACCCGTAAGTGTTTTCTTCATGCTTCAACTTCAGGCTAATTCAGTATTATGTTTGAACCATTAAGATATTTGAAGTGGCTTTACATCTACATGTATATGATAGGTTCTTATATATGTATTCGTCATCTACTCACCCTAGGTAATCCATTAAAAACCACTGCTCAAGAGTTCCACTTCAAATTCCTTACAAAAATCCAACAAAGTCATATTCTGCAAGCATCTGTCGACAGATACAAATCTGTCTGTCGACAGACGCCGGCTGTCCTGTTTGGAAGCTCAACGGACACGCCGTTTGGGGCAGATTTGGTGGGCCATTGCCTTTTAAACTCCCCCTCCTCCTTTATATAGGCATCTCCGGCCCTTTCCACATCCCACACCACCCCAGCCATCCCTTCCCTCTCCCACATACATCCTCTCCCCTTCTGGACGGGAAACCCTACCTCCATTTCCTTTCTTTTCCCACTGTCTCCAGCACTTCTTCCCTTTCCTCCATCCTTGCCTCATCTTTCCATGGCACCCAAGGCGAAGAAGTTGGCCTCACGTCGTCGTCCCGCCTCCTCCTCGCCCGGCGAAGGATCCAGGGCTCACGATGAACGCCGGACCAAACACCGGGATGATCGCCTTCCAGAGTTGGTTGTACCTCCCCGTCTCAATCTCAAACGGGTTCACGGTACATTCACAAAGTTTGTTCCTCCACGTTTGTGGATTTCCACTCCTTGGCCGATCTCTTTCCCAACCTCCAACCCCTGTTCGATACCCAGGGTTGGACAGTCTTTCTCTACGCTCATACGGCATACTCCCCCACTGCCGTAACTGAGTTCTTCAACAATCTCTCTTCCTCTGATCAAGGGTTCTACACCTCTGTGAAGGGCACTCCCTTTCAACTCACTGCTAACCTTTAGCACTGCCCTCCAGATTCCGAACACCGGGGCGGATATCTTGATCATCATCCAGACGCCTCTGTCTACTATCCCCTTCTTACTCTTCAACCTTATGATACAACAAAGGAGATTGCTAAGCTCAATGCCAACACTTTCCCTCCCCTCAACCGCATGATTCACCAAATCTTCACCACTTGCATTGCGCCAAAGCATGGCAGTCGTGAACTCGTCACCAATGTTCACAAATCATTGTTTACCTTCTTCCTTAATTGTGAACCCATCAATCTTCCTCTCCTGATGCTTCGCTTGATCACCAAGTGCTTCTACCAACCCAGGAGATCCATGCCCTTTGCTTGCCAAATTACTTCTCTTTTGAAGTTTATTGGCATTCCCATTCCAGACAGTGAGTGTGTCTCACTCAATTCCCGCAACAGTTTTGATATCACTGCCGCCTCACGCATGGGTACAAGCTAGTGGATGGGGTCGTCACCCGGGAACTCAAGGGCAAGGCACCTGCTGCTGCCGAGGATGAAGATTCATTGGGGATGACGATCAAGCTGATGATGAAGAAGCTGATGAAGAAGGTGATGAAGACTCCCAGTCAGAGCCACTAGATGCTCCGGGAGATGCTGGTGTTGGTGAAGCTGCTCAGCCCTCCATTAGGGATTTGATAGCCCAGCTACAAGTCCAAATGACACATGGTTTTGAGAGGCTGAATGAAAGAATGGATACCTTGGACACACGCATTGACAGACTTGCAACTGAGCGTCATGCCCCTCCTCAAGCTCCTGAAGATGATGCTGCTTAGATATACTAGATGTCTAGGAGTGGGTCATGTCCTGTACTTTCATTTCAGTCTGAGCAATGTTGTTTCTGTCTTTTGTTATTTCATTTTCTTTATGTATTTTCACTTCATGTTACTCCAGTCACACTTTTGTCATGTGAATGCTTCACTTTCCTATGAATGAAATCACATGTTCTGTGCAAATCTACATATGTGATTGTTGTCTTTACTTTTGATGTTGTCAAAAGGGGGAGAAGAAACCTCAAGTTCATGAGCATTAATTGAATAATTTTGTCATCATCAAAAGGGGGAGAATGTTGGGTTCATATTCTGGAAACTAAGTGAATTCACACTCTAAGTGATAAATAAAGTCAAACAATGTTTTTAATGATGAATGAGTTGAATTGAGGTTTCATACATGTCAATTAACATGATACAATATTTGGTTATCTATGTCTTCATTATACCTAACTATACATGTTTTATCATGTAGGTACAAATGCATATAACCAAGCCTTCTCAAATCATGAGAAAATGATCAAAATCACAGTGTATACATGTACCTGTCGACAGACCCAAAGGTATATGTCGACAGATGCCACAGTTGTGATCAGACAGAAAAGTACTGAGAGCACCTGTCGACAGATGCTCAGAGACCTGTCGACAGATGTCACAGACAGAAATGCCAGAGTTCTGTGATTTGGCAAAACTATCTCTGCCTGTCGACAGATATGTGTCGCCTGTCGACAGATGCCACAGGCCAAAGCAACCTGAAGTCTGTCTATTGCAAATCTGTTGCAATCTGTCGACAGACTCAGCACCTGTCGACAGACGCAGAGGATCTTCAAATACGGAAACCTTCCTTCATATCAAGATTGTGTTTTCAAGTCCCACGACTCTCCACATGAAAACACAACTATATAAGCATCCTTTTGAAGAGAATCTCGTACAGAAGCAGCCACAACCAAAAACCCTAAAGCCAAGTCCAAGAGAAAAGAAGTTGCTGCTGCTCTGCTTCAAGTCTGCAGTGCAGAGACCGAAAGATCTGTTGATCCTGCAGTACTGAAGATAGATCGTCGTGGATTCAACCTTCTCCATCAATCCAGAGCACTCAAGTCGAAGTTTGAACTCCATCCAGGCGTTCTCAGAAGAGTTCCACATCAGGATTTACTCCTACACTCTGAACTCTTCCTGTTTCATAATTCTCATCAACCGTGTGTGTGTGGTTGTGTGATTCAAGCGTCTCTTGTGCTTGAGATCACGTGTGTGTGTTGTTCTGATCGTGGGTGCACATCAGAGAACACGTGTGTGTGTGAGTTGTAGTCACCGAACTCGCTCATAAGCAGTTTACTCTGTGTGTGTGTGTGTGTCGTGGACGTAGGATACACTGTTGTGTACTCCGAATCACGTAAATCTGCGTGTCTCGTGGTTTGATCGTTTCTACGATAGATGTTTGATAGACACGTTGCATATTCACACGCTAGATAGGTTTCTACATCATCTACACATAGTTTAGATCTTGATACTGTCTTAATAATCTGTGCTTTAAGAAGAAGAACGTGATAATAGTTTTTAAGAGACAGTAATCTATTCAACCCTCCTTCTAGATTACCATATTGGGAATTTCCGCAACCCTTCAATCTCTAAGTCCCGTTCATATTGGATCTAGTAAGTTGGTCCTATTCAGGCTAGGATTGGACTATTCTTTCCTAGTGGGCTTAGCCAAATACTCTAAATCTGATTTGGATTGGTCAAACAATTTAACCATAGATCCATGCGGGGATTTTCAAGTTTCAAACTAAAAATAAGGTCAAATAAGTATCTCATATATGTATTCCACTACCATCTAATCTATCTGTAACGACCCGACCTCCCAGACCCCCGCCATAGACCCCAAAGGTCGCACCGCCACCCACAGATCTGAAGATTTAGAAGGGTTAGAATTTAGTTCAGTGAGATAAGCAATGAATTCAAATAACTATAACATGAAAGTTCATACAATAGTAAAGAAATATGTACAACATATCCCAAATAAAAGTACAGGTATAGAAAAAAAAGTGCAATCCTTAAGAGGCATACCTCGAGGACTTGCAAAAAGTCAACTCTCAACTCACACCAGTACAAGAGCTCTCATGCTCACACACTCACAATGGTGGCAATGCACAATGTAACAAACTACCACCTCAACCATCTGGCACCGAACCCTTGCGATTGCGAGCCCCTACCTGAAGAATGTAGGGGGGTGAGCCTCGTGACCAAGGCCCAGTAGGGATGACCAGTCCCTTACCAGCCAGAGCAGCATGAACTCCAAAGAAAAGCGGAAGAAACTACACTAGAAAGCAGTAAAGCGAGAAACACCTACTGCATGGTACTACAAAGCAGCAAAACAGAGTAACGCCATGACCCACGACCAGGTCGGGCCAGTCACGACTCCCCTAAAACCAACGAAGTCGGATCTGATGCGGAAGCAACTCTCGGTACACACACACCAGGACAAAGAGCTCATACATTTTCTAGTGGTGATTTGGACTGTGTCTCGGCTTATGAGAATTAAATGTGAATGTGACAATATGATGAGACAATGTGTAAGTTTATGCATCTGTGTAAGTATGTGAAAGCAATGTGTAAGCATGTGATTATGATATGCAAGTGCATGAGAAAGCAAGGTAAAGGAAATTACCACTATCGGTGTTGGTGTTAAAAGATATTATCATGATTAGTAACATGTTTAGTGTATGTTAAATTGTGACCATGATATCAAGTAGTCATGTTTGTAATTCATGTTAGCATTATTATGTATATTTAGATTGAATAATGCGAGATATGTCGAATTGTTAACCATGCATAGTTTGTTAAGTTAAAGCATGACCATGTGTTAGATTTTGTAATTGCTAGTCTTTCATATGTAAGATTAATTGATTATTATGTGATTGTCATGTTTAGAATGCATGTGGTAAGTATATGGAAGTGACCATGAGTCGCTTGTTGATTCTATTTCCTACACTCATACTTGCTAATGACTCCGAGTGAGATGAGTAGCTTGTAGCGTAGAGCTTTGGCATTACTCTTGTGTTCTAGAGCTTTCTTTAACTTAGTACGAGGAGTGTTGTGTAGTTGAACTTAGGACATTATGTACTATGGGCTTGGTTATAATGTTGGACTTGTTATTTCTTTTACTACTATATAGACTGCAAAATTGGTTATTTAGTTGATAGACATCTACTTTATATATTTCGCTACAGTTGTTCTTGCTATTTGTGTATAACTCAACTTGTTTCGCTTTTGTTTAGGTATTTTTGTACTGTTGCATCTTTCTCCATTCCGACACGGGTTAGTATGACCATACCCAGGCAGAGAGGGGCATTACATCCATCTTGCATGCGTTAAAAGAATTCTAAGATATTTAGTTGGTACTATTGATTTAGTCTTATGGTACCCTAAGAAATACATTTTAAGATTGGTAGGGTACTAGTGGCACATGTCAGATTTTGTAGGTTGCACTATCTCTTGGTCCTCAAGGAAGAAGCATTCAAAGGGACTTTCTATAATAGAGGTTGAATATGTATCAACTGGAGGACTATATCATAAAGCTCGACAAAATTTCCATGATGTGTTACAACTTGAGTGTAATAAACATAAAAATTTTTATGAGGCACTCACAAACAAAGCATATAGAGATACGCCACCATTTCATAAGAGATCATGCTAATTTTGATACCATTTATTCAAATTTTGTTGACTCAATACATGTTTCACCAAAGTTTTGCCTGAGGAAATATTTTTCACTATTTCGAGAGAATTAGGCATGTGCAAAGCATAAATAGATGTTCCTTCCTAATATAAACACACATGTCATTAGGTTTTCATCTTAATTCCATCCCAATTGGGATGGATTTTTGGGATGAAATTTTCGTCGCAAAATTGGTCCCTATTCGCACCTTTTATTGTAGTAACGGGCTTACTGCAAGAACGCAGGGCGTCAATGGGTTGTAGCTTTGTGGAAATGGATTTATGGATAATCCATCAAAAATCATTTTAAAATCTTTCTAAGTTCTCATTTATCATGCTCTCATGTATATAGATGCATATTACAAATTCAAGTCCCGTCGAGTGCTACTCGAGCGGTGTGGATGAGAGATGAATCGAAAATCACATAGCGCAGGCGTGCCAGTCACCGAAGTAACAACATGTTCTGCCTCCGAGAGTCGAAGGACTTTAAGTCTATTTGCGCACAGTTTGACTTCGTCAAACGAAAGTGGAAATCAGGTCGGGACCAAGATCCCATCGTTGCCTAAGCGCAACGACGTTAATTACATCTCTCTGAGAGAGAAAATCCTTGATTAATCATCAGAATAGCAAGTCTCATGGCTCAAGATGGAAACATTCAATAAAGGTGCAAAGTGCATGCTGAAGTGAAGCCAAAACGGCAACGAGAAAGATGCCTATTTAATAGCATTTGACTCATCGTGTTCATTACAATCTTCACATACAATTGTTGGATCTTTTTTCATTTATTCATGTGATTAATGTCGATGCATTCTCTTTGTTCCACTTGAAATATGATAGTCATAGTTATGCTGGTGAGTCGACAGACTGCTGAGTCGGCAGAGCTCAGCTGAGTCGGCAGACTGCTGAGTCAGAGGAGTTGGCAGAACCTTACTGCAACAATGAGTCGGTAGACTGCTAAGTCAGGGCATGGCTGAGTCGGCAGAACCCTGCTGGTCAGTGAGTCGGCAGACTGCTAAGTCAGAGCATGACTGAGTCGGCAGACTCTTGCTATCTCAATGAGTCGGCAGACCCTTGAGTCAGAGCATGATTGAGTCGGCAGAATCCTACTAAACCAGTGAGTCGGCAGACTATCGCAATGCTGCCGAATCACCCAGCCAGTATGGTTTTAAAGGCTTTTAGTCACATGAAAATGCGTGAGAAAGTTCGGCGACACCTCCCCTTATTCATAGCAAAGGGGGAGGTCACGGTACTCGTCCACCATGATGGAGACGGTACCAAAAACGAGGTGTTTGCCATGTATGGTGTCACCCAAACAGCACACGGTACCGATTCTCGAGGCTAGCCTACAAGGGAATCGATAAGTACTGAGACCAAAAAGAGACGTTCTCATCAATCGAGGCTTGCCGGCTCATCGTTCATGAAGCTTGCCAACTCATCAGCCCAAATCTCTTCAATGGTTCAGTGAGTTGGCAGCCTGTTGAATCCTTGCAGACTCACTAGCCAAAAACATTTAACGGTTTGCAACTTGCGGGAAAAAATTGTCGGCATCTTCCCCGAACTCATAAAATATGAGGGAGTTCACGATACCCATCCACCACGAAGGGGATGGTACCAAAATGGGGTGTTTGCCACATATGGCATCACCCAAACGACATACGGTACCAATTCCCATGGCGCGCCTACAAGGGAATTGATGAGTACCGAGACCAAACAAAGCCCGGTTGGTGATCCAATGATGTTTGAATCTAGATAATCGGGCATAGATATCATGTTATCTAACTCGAGGTCTCATAGATGTCTCATTTCTAGGTGAGTCGGCAGCAAACGCACTTCTGCTTGCGTGAGTCGACAGCACCCATTCATAAGGGATGATGCTCAGTTTGAAGGCGTACTCATGGCGAACAAGTGGGGTACGTTCACATACGGGACTGAGGCATAACCCGATCGATTTTAAGCTCTTAGATGGGTCGGAATACCATGCCAACCTATTTTTAAATGCTTGAAGCTCACTGCC
This sequence comes from Colocasia esculenta, assembly GCA_014218235.1. NCBI lineage: Eukaryota > Viridiplantae > Streptophyta > Magnoliopsida > Alismatales > Araceae > Colocasia > Colocasia esculenta. The sequence continues at coordinate 154,768,669 of CM024757.1, forward strand.
ATAGTGAGTCGGCAGCAAGCCTTCAACATGGAAACAAGATTTGTATGGTTTTCGCCCTGGAAAATGGATAAACACATCATACTCATGATTTTGGAAGTAATTAGATCCTATTCAAGTCCTAGACAGAGCATGGATATCATCTTATCCAACTCTTTGGTGCTTAGGCTTGAAATCGCAGTGAGTCGGCAAGAAACATTCAAGCACAAAACTCAGAAATGGGGGGGGGGGGATTTCCACTGCCAAAGGGAAAAACAGCACTCTCAAGAGGGATTTGAGGTCTGTCAGTTCCACTTCAGGGCTCAAGCAAGATGTGGATATCGATTTATCCACTCTTGGATGCCCAAAGACTCACATGGCAGTGAGTTGGCAGCCTGCATTCAAAGAGGACTGAACACAACACAGCAGAAAAGGGGCTTTTGTTGGGGGAAAACCGATGGGTGATTGAATAGAAAAACACATGGGGAAAGGGAACACATGTTTGTACAATAAGAACAAACCTTAAAAAAAGGACATCCACATCACATTGCATAAAGGAAGAAGACAAACATGCTATCTTGTCTCATGGAGCTCATACAATATTTAGAAGGGGCAATAAATGCCCATCACATGTCACATGGGGGGATGGGGAAAAGACCATAGACTAAAGCTATTATGATTTGACAAGAGAGGGGAAGGGAAAGGAAGAAAACAAAAAGAAATGAACCAAAGGGGAAGGGGCGATGCCCCCCCTTTCCTTGGACTCCCTCCTCTCTCTTCCTCATCCCACTCACCCTCCTTTCTTGCTCTCTTGGGAAGAGGGACCAGCAACTTTCCTCCTCTTCTTCCTCTTCTTCTCTTCTTCTCTTCACCTTGCAGCAAACCAGCGAACTAGCCACTTCTCTTCTCTCTTTTTTTCTTCTCTTTTGCTCTCTTCTTCTCTCTTGCAGCAGACCAGCGAACCAGCCCCCTCTCTTCCCTCTTTTTTTTTTTTTCTCTTTGCTCTCTTCTCTCTTCACAAGAAACCAGAACCGAGAGCCCACTTTTGCCTCTGCTCAACTTTTTGCTGGCCCCCTTGCTTGCTGTGCAAGCAAGCTCCTTTTAAGGGGCTTGGGAGAGGCCTCTTCCCACTTTGCCCCTTTACTTTTTCCCTTTTTTTTCTTTTGGGACACCCGATGGGCCTGCACTTGGGCCTATGATTTTGGGCTTGCACATGGCCTGATTTTTGGGCCTCATATGGCCTGGTTTTTGGGCTCCATTTGCTGTGTGTTTTTTCTGTTTATGTTTCCTCTTTTTTTTTTAACGTCCACAAATGCCCCCCACCCAGGGGTGGTGCAAGTGAGGGCCAAGCAGCGCGACGCCCGTGGGTGAACTCATATGACGTCAACTGAGTCTCATTTGCAATTTGATGTGAGTCAGTTTGTCAGCACAGACGGTCGTTGACTTGTTATTAGGTTGACAGCCTTGTAGTCTGTCGCCGTATTGATGGTCTCTTGGCTTATTCTATTGTGTTCATGCTATTGTGCTTAGCTTGAGACAGTTGATGTCGATGAGAGTTATCAACCCCTGGGCTTGCTCGCGTGATAAACAGACTATGATTTGATAAGCAGATCAATTAGCAGCTCTTGTGAGTCGGCGGACTCTCTATTCAATGGTGCTTTGAGTGGGCAGACTCCTTGAGTCGGCAGCCCTTCTGTTCAATAGCCTAGTGACTCGGCAGCCTTATGAGTCGGCTGGCGCTGTGATTCGGCAGGCCTCTGGTCTGTTGATGTCGCGACTTGTTAGCCTCATAACTCGGCAGAGCCGTGAGTCGGCAAAGCCTTGGCTTGGTGCAAGTTGGAGAGACCTACGAGTTAGCAACCGCCCTAAGTTGGCAGTCATTACTCAGCGGCCTTGTGAGTTGGCTGCGCGTCGAGTCGGTGGTGTAATCCGGTGTGAGTCGGCGGGGTTTTAACTTTTTCCTTAAGGGGCACCCGCGTCTCTCTCTCTCCCTATTTTCTTGGCACACAAGCTTCTTGCCCTTGAAGGTATCGAGGGGGACTCCGCCAGTAGTGCAAATGTTTCCTCAGTGGTGAAATTTGAACCAGACGCTTCTGTCGCTTCCGAAGTCATTCCGGTGAGTGTCTTGTTGTCACATATCTCTTGTGTATATCAGTTTTGTAACAGATTTGTCTCTTTTCCTTTATGTAGGAATCCAGCTCTGGGCAACACATATCTACTCCTGATCTCCCGCCAACGGTCGATGCTAATCCTGGGCTTACCCTGGCCATAGTGCTGCATACCCCACTCCTAGTGGTGGCCCAAGACACAGCTACCGAGTCCATGTCACCGTCAGGTGACGTTCTCAATATTTCTTTTGACGTGCCAGCTCCTCAGGCTCCTCTCGTTTCTATTGGTGCGGTTGCAGCCGCCTTTTCGCCATTGGCACCTAATGTTACTATCGCAAAGACTGATGTTGCCTCTTTAGCAAATAGCGCCACCATTGAAGCTGAGTTGTCTTCTTGCTCTCATGAGGTGGACACAAGTCTATGGGCGGCTATTGATGACCAAGTAACTTTCAAGTGCCGCCCTCCATGTCATCTGGGGGCATTCCTTTTTCTGACTCTATGGTTAGGCAGCAACTATCCACATTGCGCTTAATGGTTACCCAAGACCCCTGTCTGAGCTATGAGTATATCAAGCCAGTTGCTGATAAGATGACAGAGGTGTTAGTTCTTATGGGGTGGCCCCTGGCTGATTGGACGAAAAGAGTTACCCTTTTGCTTAAATATGTAAAGCGGCGCCAATTCCTTTCTCGTGAATTGCCCAGTCAGTTAGCTGCTTTTGAATTGCAATGCGCTGAATATGAGGCGGTGTTGGAGCATCTACAAGCTAGCAGGGAGTGTCACTAGTCTGCCATTGCAAAGCACGATGCAGATTCAAAGGATTTGAAAGCGAAGATTGCCAGACTGAGAGCTGAACTGATCGCAGCGGAGGACGAGCTGAGTGGGCTAGCACTCTCTCAAGAACAGGAAGAAGAAGCTCTTCTATTGAATGAAGGAAAAGCTGCCTCGGCTGAGGAGAAGATAAGAGAGATCCAGTCCCAGAAGAGCCGCTTGAAGGAGATGGCCTACTCTCCCAATTTGGGTATTTTGCCCTTGGAAGAACTCTTTAGGGATCTGCAGTAGATTAGCTCGTGCCCCTTTTGTCCCTTTTTATCTGTGTATTTCCGAGGTCATGCCTTGATGACATGTAACACGGTTTACATTAATGAAAAGCTTCTCTTATATTTATTGATGTTCTTCTCGGGCACTTTGTTTGCGCACATTATATATATATAATAATATATATATATATATATATATATATATATATGTATATATATGTATATTATTCACATCATCAGATTGAGCGCCCTTTTCGGGTTTTTCACTCAATTCGACCCCCTCTTATTTTTACCTACACGCCCTTTCGGGTTTTCATGTAGCGGGTTCCCGATTTTGCCCATGGTGCCCTTTGCGAGTTTTCACCATGGCCGGGCTTTGGTCCTTTTTACCCTTACTCGGTGGGATAGTCCGAGTAAGTTCGATGAGGCATCTCTATTTTTAGCCTCTTTTTTTTTGTAGGGTCTTGTTTTCTTGTAACTATCTGTTGGTAGGGTCATATATTGTCTTGTACCCGTCAGGGTGACGGGGTCTGGTGTTGTCTTTTACCTATCAAGGTGACAGGGTCTAGTGTTGTCTTGTACCTGTCGAGGTGATAGGGTCTGGTGATGTCTTGTACCCGTCGAGGTGACGGGGTCTGGTGCTGTCTTGTACCTGTCGAGGTGACAGGGTCTAGTGCTGTCATGTACCCATCGAGATGACGGGGTCTGGTGCTGTCTTGTTCCTTTTGAGGTGACAAGGTCTGGTGATGTCTTGTACCCATAGAGGTGACGAGGTCTGGTGTTGTCTTGTACCTGTCGAGGTGACAGGGTTTGGTGATGTCTTGTACCTATCGAGGTGATAGGGTTTGGTGCTATCTTGTACCTGTCGAGGTAACGAGGTCTGGTGCTGTCTTGTACCTATCGAGGTGACAATGTCTAATGCTGTCTTGTACCTTTCGAGGTGACAGGGTCTAGTGTTGTCTTGTACCTATCAAGGTGACAGGGTCTAGTGATGTCTTATACCTATCGAGGTGACGGGGTCTGGTGCTATCTTGTACCTGTCGATGTGATAGGGTCTAGTGCTGTCTTGTACCTGTCGAGGTGACAGGGTCTAGTGTTGTCTTGTACCTGTCCAGGTGACAAGGTTGGGTAATGTCTTGTACCTGTCGAAGTGACGGGGTCTGGTGCTATCTTGTACCTGTCGAGGTGATAGGGTCTAGTGATGTCTTGTACCTGTCGAGGTGATAGGGTCTGGTGATGTCTTGTACCCGTCGAGGTGATGGGTCTAGTGCTGTCTTGTACCTGTCAAAGTGACAGGGTCTGGTGATGTCTTGTACCCGTCGAGGTGACGGGGTCTAGTGCTGTCTTGTACCCGTCGAGATGACGGGGTCTAGTGTTGTCTGTTGGCCGTCAGGGTGATGGGGTCTTGTGTTGTCTGTTGACCGTCACGATGACGAGGTCTAGTGCTATTTGGTGGCCGTCAGGATGATGGGGTCTAGTGTTGTCTGTTGACCATCAGGATGACAGGGTCTAGTGCTATCAGGTGACCATCAGAATGACGTGGTCTTATGTTGTCTATTGGCCATCAGGATGATGGGGTCTTGTGTTGTCTGTTGGCCGTCAAGATGATGGAGTTTTGTGCAATCTATTGACCGTCATGATGACGGGTCTAGTGTTGTATGTTGGCCATCAGGATGACGGGCCTAGTGCTGTCTGTTGGCCATCAGGATGATGTGGTCTAGTGTTGTCTATTGGCCGTCAGGATGATGGGGTCTAGTGGTGTCTGTTGGCCATCAGGATGACGGGGTCTAGTGCTGTCTGTTGGCCGTCAGGATGATGGGGTCTTGTGATGTCTATTGACTATCTTGTTGCTGCTTGGTTCTCGTGCCTATTGGTATCTCAGCATCTGATTGACATTTGCCTTCATTTTCATTTTTTTTCTCTTTATTGGATTGGGTGCCCTTTTGGGTTTTCACCCACCCCCTCTTGCTTTTGCCTACACGCCCTTTCGGGTTTTCGTGTAGTGGGGCACCCTATTTTGCTTACGGCACCCTTTGTGGGTTTTCATCGTAATCTGGTTTCAAGTCCTTTTTGCCCTTATTCGGTGGAATAGTCCAAATAAGTCTGACAGGGCACCTCTATTTTGAGTCCCTTTCTTTTTTTTTTATTTTTTTTGGTGGCAACGATGACATCGTCGCCTAGTTGAGCTCGTTGACGACTCTTTGTCCCATGACCATATTACTGGTTTGGCCTCGTGTTGTGCTGACGTGATTGTCGGCAAAACTTCACTGTTGAATGATGTTGATATCTTAGACTTGTCGCCATTGTCAGCTTTCATCGTGACTTTGGCATATTGATGATGATGTCAGTCACCCGGACTTGTTGACACCAGTTTTATAAGTCCTTGCCCACGAAAGATGGTAAGGGTTTGATCATTAGATGACAACACATCTTGCACGTTAGGATACAAAATTCTCATTTGAATTTCTTTTTTTTTTTTTTTTGTTTAAGGAAAAACATGAAGTTCTTGTCCTTTAAAAGATCTTTTCATATGGGGAGAGGTACTGTGGATGCTCTGTTCACCACACTCCAGCGAGTGTGGATCCTCCGGTAGGTGCACGAACGTCGCCGCTCCCTCGTTGGCGATGAAGGGGTACTGGTTGACTCCTTTGACCGCAGTTTGACTGAGTTGACTGAGGAGAAGAAGAAGAAAACCAATGAAGTAAAGGGAGAGTTGCGATCGCCAGGGCCTTACCTGTGCCCAAGGAGAGTTGTGATCACGTCGGTGTTGCTGCCTCGCGTAGCAGACGATGATGGGGCTCCAACTTTTCTCTCTTCAGCCGGCCAAGGAGAGGAATCCCCACGGTCTTGTCCAAGTGTTCCTGCCACAAGAGAAAGATTCTATTAGACTCTAAGAAGTGTAGTGAACGTCCAAACGAAGAGAAAAGGCCCAAAAGCAGAGTCCCGTACCGGTTACGGGCTTGAGAAGAGGGGTGGCCAAGTGCTATGACCACCCTTCTTCCCTTCCTTTTTGGTTGGGAAACCCCTTTCTAGGTGTGTAGGAAGGTGCCCTACGTGCCTAGGGTGTGTGTGAGTGTGTGAGGACATGCAAGAACTAAGAAAGAGAAAAGAGAAGAGAAAGAAGAGGAAGATGATCCTCGTTGCTGTGGTTGATGGCGCCTTAGTGGACTCCTCCAGCACTTGATGAAGCCTTCCGGACGTTCAAAGAGTTGAGAGGGAGAGAGGAGACAAGGGTTGGAAGCTTTTAGTGGGTTTTCTCTCTCTTCTCTCCAAGTAGCATAGCATGGACGTCCAACATCTCCTCCCTTCCTTAGAAGGCCTAAGGACTACCTATATAAACAGTGGGGGGGCAGCTAAGGGGCCTTGGATGCTCAAGTGTGAGAAAACACACTTGTAGAAGTGGCAATCCAAGTGCTTAAGCTTGAACCAATGAGAGGGGGCCACATAGGGTTTTTACTGGGTCAAGGGGGTGCCAAGGTGGCCCATTTGCCCGTTGGGAATGGCTACATGCGTTGCATGGCCGAGAGAATGGCGCTAGTGGGCTGGAATCTCGGGCAGTTGCGCAGACCAAGTAAACCATGTTGACATCCAACGATGCTGCTGCCAACCCCATGCAGACGTCAACCGATATGGATGCCAATTTGAGTTAACGGCCTGGGGGATTGCCGCCAACATGTGATCAGTGGCAATCGATGCTGCCGTCTACATGGGATCTGAGGCAAGTCAACAAATGGTCAAACGACCTTATTGGGCCATGGAACCACACGGGGATGGGCCAAATCTCGCGTCTACAAATGCCCCTCTGAGACATCCAATCTTGTAGGGGAGCAGAGCGGATTGAAAGGTTGGTGTCTCGGTAAACAAAGGACGCAGAGATTTAATGGAAGGGCCATCTCCAAGGATTGGAATTCTAGCAAGCCATACGAAAGATTTAGGCTAGAAACAAATGACGAATCATCTGAGAGACAAATGAGGATAAGGGGGAGGGTGATCTACCCGTGTAACTACAACTTCAACCCAACGTTAGGGTCCCTAGTGTTGTCGTGTTGAACTTTGACTAGTTTCTGGTGTGTCTGAGTCAAAGGAGTTGTAATATGACGGTTGAATCGAGGGAGTCTCATAACCGGAGCTCGTGTGGGCTCGCTGACCTAATTAGGACGTCTGTCCAGATTTAGGGGGTTGTGGTGACAAGGGATTGGTTGATCTCTCAAAGGACTATCAAAAGATTCTAACTAAAATCAATGTTTGGAAAGCCGGAAGTCCTGAAATAAGCTCATGACTAGCGAAGGTTCACGTGGACTCAACAAGGCTGCTTGATTACTTGTGATATGCACGGTGGGACAAGTGGAGAAGGGGGACAACAAAGACCCAAAATTGGCTCAAATATTCAAAAAAATGGTGTTGATCCGGTAGGCTACCTGAGCTGGGGAACCACAAAGTGATTGAGGAACATCTCCTTTTTTTTTTGAGTTAGCAAGAAAGCGGTTAGCAGTGAAATCCTAAATGCATGTTGGTGTGGGTTTTCTATCTAAAATGCAAGTTAGAACCAGAGGAAAATTTTAAGGCCAACAAATAACTGAGAGATTGCAAACCCGTCATGGTTTTTGGTAAATGGGAACTCGGGGTTCACGGTCGCCAAGTTATTCGCCTCTGGTGGGGTCCTATATTAGACATACCTATGTAACACTCACGGTCGCATGAGTGTTCTGAAATTGAAGCGCGGCTTGTGCTGAACTATCTGCAAGACAACTTGAAGCACAAGATATAGAAATAATAACCCATATGTAAAGCTTTGAAAATTCCAGCATGTTAACATCTAGATCGCATGTCGCCAACACTCTGTTGACGTCAACATTATGCGCCGTCTACATGGGTAGGCGTCCACATATACCGCCGTCAATAGAAACCTGACGGCAACCGATCCTGACGTTTACAAACCAGTGCATTAAACCGAAAAATAGCTATTGGAAGGCCATAAGGACTCTTCCTTCTCCTTCCTTCATCCCCTCCTTCCTCAATTGCGAACCAGTGGAATTTTGGGACGAGCTGAAGCAGCAGAATGGCCTCATCATCGACTGGAGCATCCACGAGCATGAACCCGGGAATTCTGAGCGAGGTTCCGGGGCACTTAAGCACCCGATTGGCCAATGGGGAGGTACGTACTGTTCACTCCTGCTCCTTCTTCTTTCTGAAAATGCCCTAAAACTCTTTCTCATGGTTTTCATGGATGTGCTGGAGGTGCCTGACTTTCCAAGCCTAGGTCAGGTATGGGCCTTCTCCTGGCTCGTGAACTTGATGAACGCAATAACCTTGGATATGAGGAGTTTCATCGGGGCATGGAATCTGAGTTTTATGGTGGTGTTGGCGAAGAACATGAAGGAGATGTGGTGGAGCTTTGACGCCCTGGGAGCACTCGTGGAGCGGTGGCATCCACACACACACACGTTCCTGTTCCAGGGGTTCGAAGCGAGCGTGCTACTACAAGAGGTGGAGTTGTTTCTGGGGTGGAGGCGCTGCTTGGAGTACGATGTGACGATTCCTCTTCTCCCATGGGAAGAAATCCTTGCGGACATCTTACAGGACAAGAAGGAGGTGCCGAGGATGATGAAAAAACATGGGATCTTCCTGGACCGACTGGCCTGGTGGTTGATCCAACATGTAAAGGAGATTGGAGGTGAGAGGGCGACCCGAGGACTGACACTATGTCTAGATGGCGTGTTGTTGTTCCCCACCAGTGGCAACTTCCTCCTCTACAAGCATGTGGGGATTCTATCTCTGCTATGGCGCGGGCAGTCACTTGCCCCTGCAGTGCTGGCACACCTTTACAGCTCCCTGATTGTGATGAGCTTAGGCGGACACACATGCACGAGCTTGTTCCTGCTTCAGGTATGGATGGAAGCTCATTTGAAATTTGATTTTGCTGAGAAGCAACCTAAACCCTCCAAAATCTTCCTTCGGAGTTCAGTGCATTGCAGCAGGGTATGGTATGAGCCAGAGGACGAGATCAAGTGTGTAACAGCACACTTGAAGAGCAGAGACACATGATGAGACTATTTAGGGTACTTCCCAGTGGAGGATTTCATTGTGAGACCACTGTTCATGAGGACTATTGAATTCAAGGTTCGAACTAGGGAGGACAGAGATTTGTGGCTGGTGGGTGCAGATCAGATGGTGGTGTACCAACCACATCGGTGCCAGTGTTAGCTCGGAATACCACGGGGAATTCCAGCTTCATCCCACTGTACCGATATGATCATTGTAGGGAGGAACGAGAAGCTTATGAAGAAGGCTAAGAAGACTTGGGACAAATATACAGTGAGTAAGAAGGTGGGTCAGGCATTACAGGAGAGCTGGGAAGACATCTGGAAGTATGAGGAGTACATTGACACCATTCGCCCCATTTCTTGTTATTTCTTTATGGCTCGTAGAGCAAAGTGATGTATCTTCCCAATTTACAATAAGTGTAACACCATGTTAGATGAATAAGCACTGAGTCACATTTGGTTCAATTGCGTTGAATTGACTTGAATTGTTTGAATGGTGCTTGAATTGCCTCAATTGTGTTGCATTGTGTGAATTGGCTTCAGATGGATTGGATTGAGTGTTCTGTGAGAGACTGAGTGCGGAGCAATTGGCGTCCACATCGATGGACGCCGTAAAGAAGTAGACGGCCACCGGGTAGCCGCTAACTACCAGAGAGACTATAGATGTCTAGATCAGTGGACGCCTAATTCAAAGTAGGCGTCCACCACCCGGTCGTCGCACAGAGCACGAGGGCCTGACAGGTGCCTCGGGGAAAGATATCGACGTCCACAGGATCGTCGTTAGCAAGGAATGGACGGCCATGGGGCGGCCGTCAAGGAAACGTAAACGGCCAGGGCTTGACGTCGATTTTAAAAATCTACCTTTTATCAAACTGACGCTTTTCCGGGCGCCCTTTCACCTTCATTCAAACCACCGGGATGCCTCAATCTCTCACATTAACTCCTCCACTTCCTTCACTCTCAAACTCATCCAAAATCATCTAATCTTTGCTCCCTTTGCCCCTCGGACTGTAATTGGACCGTGTTTAGGTTTCTGCGATGGCAAGGGGAAAACGCCACATGCTGCGGACGCGCCCCCAACTGACGGAGGAGGAGGAGGCGACTGCGACGGAGGATACGGCGGAGGAGGAGGCGGATGCCGACGGCAGTGCACCAGAGGGGGAAGAAACCGCTGGAGAAGACGGAGGGGAGAAGAGACGGAAGTGGAAGGGGCCCGGAGACACCTACGCCAGACAAAGGTAGGTCCTCAACCATAAATCCCTGTGTGGATCAGTGGAAAAGAGAAGGGAAACAGAGGGGAGTCCGTCCATTTTAACAGGAATTCAACGTCAACATCGGTTGCCGTTGGGTTCCTGTAAACGTCCACCGTCATGCCGCCAAGGTGAACTTGACGGCACGTGTTGGATGCCTACTCCTTTTAAACGACATGCCCCTTGCCGTCAATAACTTATTAACAACAATCGATATTGACGCCCATTTTTTGTGTGTTTTGCAGGGTAAGGGCAGAATGAGGAGCCGGATAACATGGGATTTGTGTTGGGCCTGGTACCGGGCGCTACCGGAGGCCCAACAGACGAGGATTGCCCGAATGGGGTTCGGGCACCTCCTGGCGGTGCGCCCATTTCACGTGGACGTGTCGAGAGCCGGTAGTGGGGCAGGAGAAGAGGGATTACCACGATGACGTGGTAGAGTTACTTGGGCCGGGGTTTGTGGCTGGGAGGAGGAGGCCGATCCGGAGCATCTTGCTCGGATCATTGTCGGAGGCAGTAGGGCTGAGAGGGGGGAGGAGAGGACCCCTAGAGACCTTGGATGAGTTCTACACTGGCGTACGACGGTCGATCCAACTAGGAGACAGGAGCGAGGAGCGATCGGTGTGGATCTTCATTGCTTACCTCTTTGGACGGCTCCTGTTCGCGACGCAGTCATCTCAGATGAACTGCAAGTTCATGCTGCTTCTCCGGGACTTGGAGCAGGCGGGCAGGTACACGTGGGGCGCCGCGATACTGGGGCATCTCTTCTCACTCCTCCCTAGTAGCTCGCGGCGTTCTCAGAGCACCGGGGCTTCACCCATTCTACAGGTATGCAAAAATCTCCTTTAATGCTCATCATTGAATTGAATTGAATTGAATTTAACTGCCTGACTGACATCTTTTCTTCTTCTTGCTTTGCAGATCTGGGGGTACACCCGCTTCCCCATGGGGCGCGGTGTACAGACGGAGGGAAGCCAGACCATGATCCCCCTCATGGCCCGATGGGAGGTGGCGCTAGATCCGAGGGTGATAGATCGGCGCGCGGAGGACATGAGGGCAGGAGTTGACCATTACCCGCATGATGAGGTATGAATCTCGACTAGCACTCCTTCTTTCTCACTTGCTCCTTTGATGTGACTGACCAATTTCTCCTTGCAGGTGGTTTGGACCCCGTATGTGGGGGAGGCCGACGCTTCTCACCTGGCGGTGGCGGCGGGTCGGCCACTCTTCGATCGCCACCTCCTCCTCCTCTGCCTGGGGACGTGCGAGCCCCTCTACCTAGAGTTGGTAGTACAAACTCTAGGCTGGCACCAGTCAGCTCTAGAGATACCTTCTCTAGGTAGAGAGGGACACTCCGCCGACGGTTCTTCGCTGAGGATCGGGATTGGGGGGAGGAGCATGGGAGCACAGTCGCCTTTTGGCGAGAGGGAGGTGAGCAGGTGCTCCGACAGACGGACCTCTAGGACAGCGCGGCGTACCTGGAGAGCTACCGGACACACTACGTCGGGCGACTCCGGCTAGACCGGCGAGTGGTAAGTGAATTCTAACTCTAAGTCTTGTTATTTAATTGATTGAATTCTAACCTTGAAGTGTAAATGACAGATGCCGGAGTCCCACGCAGTGCGGCTGCTGGAGGGGAGGTTGGCGGAGCAGGAGGTGGAGATAGAGAGGCTCCGCGCAGAGATACGGACACTGGTAAGCCACATCTCACCAATGATTTGAAATTTGAAATGATTCGATTTGATTTCTGACCAAGGTATGGTAAATGCAGAAGGGGGAGCTAGCGAGGGTGCAGGCGAGCAGAGACGCGGGGGCGAGCTCGTCTGCACAGTCGGTTAGAGTGGACCTAGCGGTCTGTCTAAAGGAGGCCCTGGACTGGGCGTAGACGAGGGTCTAGGAGCTCGAGACAGAAGTAAAACATTGAATCACTACCTTTTCTGCACATGATTTGTTTGACTTGACATGTTTGCTCATTTATGTGCAGCGACAGGAGGAGTGGCCCCGCTCCAGGCACAGATGGAGAGTCTGCAGCTGGAGTTGTCGAGGGTGGAGGGTCGCCTGCTCGAGGTGAGGGAGCAGGAGAAGGAGGCGAGGGAGTAAGAGAGAGATGCAGAGAGGGCTCAGGCAGAGATCGCTATGAGCTATGAGATTCTGAAGGACCGGGTGCTAAAGAAGCGCCGAGAGCAGCCGCGGCAAGCCCAGCAAGAGGCGCATGGGAGGACAAGGTCGGCCTTTGCATCACTTGATGACATTGTGTCCCTAGGGGACCCGTCAGTGGTGCAAGGAGGGCTACGACCCGAGGCATCGGTGGCGACGAGACCTCCTCTCCCAGACCGGCATCGGGAGAGAGAGGAGGAGGAGGTGAGCAGCTTACGTAGGCAGAGGCCTAGTGAGGGAGAGAGGAGAGAGGAGTGAGTTGTACCACCAGGGGTATGCCCCTGTCATGATATGTACAGAACTTTATCCTTTATAGTGGACTTTTGTGGATTTTGTACTTGTTGTGCTTTGAATGGTTTGCTTATGTGCCTTGATTCCTGCATCCACAACACTTAAAGGAAAAAAGGTTAGTGTAGATCTGTCTTTAGCCCCTTGCCTAAATGATGTACCTTTCTTGAGATCTAGTCAAGGGGCTAATTTCTAATTAAGATAAGAACACAAATAAAATAGTGAAGGGAAATATGCACATGTATTTTTTTTAATAAGAAAATAAGGAAAACGTTAGTATATATACATGATACAACTATTTTTTTTGAATTTTAAATGTTCCTGATTTTTTTTTTTTAATTTTTTTGGACTCTAAGACACATATTCATCACAAGTCAAGGTATAGGGTTCTCATAATCTACTTAGCCACATAGGCCATGAGCAAGAAGGATAGTGCATGAAATCCTTGATATTGGAGATTGCCCCTAGCCTTCTTGATATTTTCCACTATGGAGGGTCTTATAAGGTAAAGTTGCCCCTAGAGGGAGAAATTGGAAGAAATAAATAGAAGGTCATGTGAGGATTTGGTTCAAACCACTTTTTATTTCCAAACTAATATTTCACACTAAAAGACTTGGTCAACAATTATTTTCAGGGGTATTTTTATTTCATTTATTTCTGGGGTGGAGGCACGTACTATTTGCTACCTCCTTGATTTGGTCAGCCTTTTCTAAGTACCTACTTTTTGCTACCCTTTTTGACCTTCTTGGCTTTTCTTTGCCCCTTTTAGGCTTGATTTATCATTTTGCCCTTTTGCATTTGGTTGGTTGCCCCTGTTTATGGTGATCTTGTCTCCTAGGTGAGAGTGGGTGGTCCCCTACTCATGGTTTGCCCATTTTCCAAACTTGACTGAGTAAGAAGAGAATAGGGTTATATTGACCAAATTAGACCGTCCGAGTGTACTTATGATTTTTTAGCTAAAGAACAGTACTCCAACATCGTGTGGTGTGTGAGGGGACCCTACCTTGCTAATGACCAAGTGAAAAGTAGAGTCTCAGACCCACGACTGAGACAAGTGATGAATAACAGACTTGACTGACTGACAGACTAAGGGTAGAACTTCTTGAGGTAGACTGCATTCCAAGGATGCGACAACTCAACTCCCTCGGAGTCCACTAACCTATAAGCGTTTCCTAAGTACGCTTCTTTGACAACGAATGGACCTTCCTAATTTTCTTGCAATTTACTCCTGGGACCTGGTGCCTTAATGATTTTGCGCTTTAGGACCAATTCACCCAATTCAAAATTTCTCTCAAGCACTCTTTTGGCATAAAAACGTGCAATTCTTTGGCGATAAACTTGCGCATGGTCAGCCGCTATCATTTGCCTTTCATCTAAGAGTTCAAGTTGTGCCAACAAGGCCTCCCGATGTTGATCGGGGTCAAGCTCAGAATCCAATTGAACTCGAAGTGAAGGGACGAAGATCTCATATGGGAGTATCGCATCTGATCTGTATGTCAAAGCATAGGGGGTTTGCCCCGTAGGAGTTCGGACCGAGGTGCGATAAGCCCAAAGAGTCTCAACTAAGCGGTCTGGCCAGTCAGCATTGTTATGAGATTTGCAAGTTTTCTTTATGATTTTAATGAGAGTTTTATTAGTAGCTTCTTCTTGTCCATTGCCTTGTGGATAATATGGGGATGAATGATGCAAATTAATTCCATATTTACCACACATGTCGCGAAGCTCCTGTGAAGTGAATTGCGGTCCATTATCGGTGACGATGTCCCAAGGCACGCCGAATCTTGCAAGAATGTTGCGCTTGATGAACTTGACGACTGTTGAAGCTTTGACTTCTATGAATGCTTCCTCTTCAACCCACTTGTGAAGTATTCGGTGGCGGTCAGAATGAAGGACTTCTTACGGATTTCTCCGGTTATGTCCGTGAGTGGACCGACCACATCGAATGCCCACATGGCGAAAGGCCATGGAGCAACGAGAGGATGAAGAGAAGAGGAAGGAGTATGGATTTTGTCACCATGCAATTGGAATTTAGCACAATGACGGACAAAGTGATGACAATCTTCTTCCATGGTAGGCCAATAATAGTGTCTTAGCAATTTTTGGGCAATTGCTCTACCATTGACATGGCCACCACATTCACTCATTGAGGCAACGAAGATAAGCCCCACTGAGGGATTTCTTGTAAAGAATTCCACCTATGATATTGTATCACTCGGAGACACGGCAAATGGCCCGTCTGTCAGAAGAGGTGGCATAATCGAGAAAGGATCCATCTTTGAGATAGTTTTCAATGTCAAAGTACCAAGGATGGCCATCTTTGAGATCGATTTCTGGCTCTTTTGAGAGGGCATGGACTCGAAGGGAGGGAGACTTGAGTTGAGCGAACCAAGAATCAATATGTGAAGGGACTTTAACCTTTGGACAGAGACAGTTTCAGAAGACCTCCGTAGAGGAATAGGGATGGAAGAGGCTAGGGTGGCGAGTGAATCTACCAGAATGTTCTGAGCCCTAGGAGTGTGGACTAGAGTGAGCTTCCTAAACTGCCGAACTACCTTTCCTACCAACTCTTGGTATGATTTCAACTTGGGATCCCGGGTCTGATACTTGTTGAGAGACTGCTGGAGTATCAACTGCGAATCTTCAATAATCCTTAACTCCTTGACTCCGAGCAGTAATGCCATTTTCAGCCCAACTAGGAGTGCCTCATACTCGGCCACATTATTTATGGCGGGGAAGGTTAATTGATAGGCATGCGGAATGACTACCCCTTCCGGTGAGAGGAGGACTGCCCCTATTCCACCCCCTTTGGAATTGAGATCTCCGTCAAAGTAAAGTATCCATGAAGGTTCACCATCGATAATGGCTCCTAACTCTTCATCCGGAAAGCTTTCATCGACAGGAGAGTATGAAGGTAAGGGGTGGTGGGCCAAATGCTCGGTAATAGCATGCCCCTTGATTGACTTTTGGCTAACGTAGGTGACATAAAATTGATTGAGGAAACTTTGCCACCTCATCAACTGCTCAGTCAGGATGGGCTTCTCAAGCAGGTACCGAATTGGGCCCATGCGTGCCAGAAGTTTCACCTTATGAGCTAGGAAATAATGCTTTAACTTTTGGGCAACCCAGACGACGGCTGCACACGTTCTTTCCATGGCAGTGTACTTTTTCTCGGCTTCATTGAACAACTTGGATAGATAGTACACCGCTCTCTCCTTCTTCTCGTCGTCATATTCGGCCAGGACTGCTCCAGTTGAGTCTTCAGTGGTTGACATGTAGAGCAATAAAGGCCGACCCGGGACCGGAGGAGCGAGAATAGGGGGATTGAACAAATAACTCTTCAATTCTTCAAAGGCCTTTTGACATTTATCGTTCCAATCAAACTTAGCCTCTCCTTTAAGCATCTCATAGAAGGGCTTGCAACGAATTGAATGCTGGGAGATAAATCTCCTAATAAATTGAAGTCTGTCAATTAGCCCTCTAACTTCCTTAATGTTTCTAGGAGGAGGCATGTTGATTATTGCTTTGGCCTTGTTGGGGTCAATCTCAATTCCCCGCTTGCTAACTATGAACCAAAGCAACTTCCCAGAAGATACTCCAAAGACACACTTCTTGGGGTTCATTTTGAGCTTATGTTCTCTAGACTACTGGAGAACTGCCCTGAGGACCTCAGCATGGCCATGTCTAGTCTTAGATTTAACCAAGATATCGTCCACATAGACCTCCATGTGAACATGCATCATGTCGTGAAAAATTGCCATCATTGCCCTTTGATAGGTTGCTCCTGCATTCTTCAATCCGAAGGGCATCACAACATAACAATAGGTCCCCCAAGGCATTGTGAAAGAAGTTTTCTCCTGGTCTTCCTCCACCAGACGGATCTGCTTATACCCAGAGAAACCATCCATGAATGACAACATCTCATAGCCGGCAATATTGTCCACTAGGACATCTATGTGCGGAAGAGGGAAATCATCCTTTAGGCAAGCACGATTAAGGTCACAGAAATCTATACAGATCCTAACCTTACCGTCATTCTTCATCACATGGATGATATTAGCTACCCATTGTGGATAAAGCACAACCCTGATGAATTTGGCTTTGTGCAACTTGTCAACCTCCTCTTTGATCTTGAGTGCAAGCTTGGTAGCCTCCTTAGCTTTTGTTTAACGGCTTTTGCGCCGGCTTTTAAGACCAACCGGTGCTCAACAAAGAGGTGTCAAGCCCTGGCATCTCTTCATAGGACCAGGCAAAACTGTCAAAAAATTCTTTGAGGATAGCTACAATGGATTCTTCTTCTTCTACACTCAAGTTGGCACTAATCAAAACTGCCTTTGGAGATTCTTCGGTGCCAAGATTGACCTCTTTGGTTGGCTCATCCGCAGCCATGGTTGGCTCGTCGAACCTCTATATGCCATCCACATAGGAGCTCACTGGGTCCTCTTCTTCCGACCCAAGATCTCCCGGCTCATCTTTTTCATCGAAATCTAGAAGATAGACTCCTAAACCATCGTCTGCAGAATCGCCTTCTTCAAAATCAGCCTCTACAAGGGCAGGTTCCTCAAGAAACTCTGGGACTTGACTCAACTTAGCACTCCTCTCAGCTAAGGCCATGACATAACGGGCAGGGACTTGCCTACCCTTCCCTTTACGAACACATGGCTGAGAGGAACTAGGCTCTTCTACACCTAGACCTGACTCTAGACTTGATTCTAAGCCTGAATCTAAACTAGGATCTAAACCCCTATGCACAGGACTATGTACAGGGGAAGTGCCCCTAGAGGGGTGAGAATGGGATTTCAGGCTGGAAAGCGTCGGCCCCTGGCCAAGCGGAAGAGGCTCCAAAGAGGAAGGGTATTCGACGGAGACCTCGCATTCCCACCTTTCAAAATTGGCATTTTTTTTTGGGAGTCAAGGTTTAAAACCATGAGTTACTGACTCAAGGCTGCCCCGACTGGCCAGGTGAGGAATGGTGAAAGGACAGGCAGAGAAAGAAGGGAGAAAGAAGTGGTTAGAGAAAGAGAGTCGTGTGCCAAACACACTTCAGTTGAGGGAGACTGGGTAGTGTTGGGTTGAGTGTGAATATAATTCATTTCTCCTCACATTTTGATGATGACAAGTTGTGATTTTAATGCATAACCATTGGAACATGTAAAATACATCACCTGAAATTACAATATTAAAAAAGCATGTTTCCAAGCACATTTATCATTGATATTCATAATAATATATTTAACTAATGATTTATGTGTTTATTTTCTCAGGGACAAACATTTTCTGCAAAGGTAGTGTCGACACAACCATCCTTGGTGTCGACACAATGGTTCAGAACAAAGGCAGAAATGTGAAGAAAAGTCCATCTCAGGTCGACACGAGTCCAGAGCAGGTCGACACTAGAGAGCCTTCCCAGAAGGCCTGTTGTTCAGATAGCCAAGCAGGTCGACACCAAATGCAGGCAGGTCGACACTAGATGGCTCTCCCAGAAGGCCTGTTTTTCAGATGGCCAGAGCAGGTCGACACAAGATGAGATCAGGTCGACACTAGAGAGCCTTCCCAGAAGGGCTGTTTTGCTGTCTAGGTCATGAGGTCGACACTGAATCATCTCAGGTCGACACTAGAGACCTCTCCCAGGGAATTGTTTTGCCAGTCTGGGAGAGTGTGTCGACACACCTCATGGGCAGGTCGACACACTCCGGAATCTCTGTGACTTAAACTTTCCCCTGGACATGTGGCACCCTAGGGAGATGTCAGATCAACATTGGATCTTGTGCCCACGTACCCCAAGGGTATCTTCCGGATACTTATGGTATAAATACCCTCTTATTGGGCACTCATCCCAAGAGAATCTCTTTAGAGCCTCCAGAAACCTGCAAGGGGTGGCAAGAGAGTCTCACCTCCCTGTTCTTGCTCTCTCCTGTGCTCCCACACCAATTCACACTTCTCCGAGCACAAGACTTGAAGATTGATCAGCATGAAGCACTAGGATCAACTTCAAAGGAGCAGATCAAGTAGAAGTCAGCGATTGTGAAGCTCTCAAGGAAGATCCCAAGATCAAAGTTGCAGAGCATCGTCCAAGGGACTTCAAGTGATCAAGATTCTTCCAATTCGGCCTCTACAAGGGAGTTTTCTTGAAGAACAAGAATTGTCAACCTCGAGTCTAAAGTCTTTCTTGTCTCTTCCTGGCTATTCTAGAAATTGTGCATAATCTGTTGCACCAATTTTCTTGAATTGGCCTTAATAGATCAGATCATTGCTAGAGGATCTGCATCTTATTGTTTTTTGTTCTAGCAAGTGGTTGTGAGCCTATGTGCTCAGGTTTTTGAGTCGTCGTACTCAAGTTGTGTGGTTGAGCAGTCTTGCTCAAAGTCTAGAGTAGTCTTGCTCTAGGTAGTGTGTGAGTTGTCAAACTCAGTTGTGAAGTTGTCAGGCTCTAGTGTGGGTTGTGTTACCCAGGTGTTAGTGGATCCTCACTGTGTGTGAGGGGTGGATGTAGGAGTCACGTGGTGTGATTTCCGAACCACCTAAAAATCTCTATGCATTGGTCTGCTTGTGGTTTGAACTTACTCTTCGTTAGATGAATGCATAAGATCGTTTGAATCCATCTAATCAACTTGTTTTTCACACTCCAATTGTTTAACTCACCTAATCTCTCTTCAGATCTGTGAAATTTGCTTTCAATCTAACTCTGATTCAAAGGTTTTTCAAAACTGGTTTAGCTTCCGCATTAGTTGGCTTAGATCTATTCAACCCCCCCTTCTAGATCTTGTCCACACCTTTTATCGATCCTTCAGGTAGGAGATGGGGGTGATGGAGAGTCAGAACCAAAGAGCAAGAGAAGGCCAAAGTCTTCGTAGACTTCCTCAATTTCGGTAGCTTCCTCTTCTTCCTCGCTCTTGGAGTCAGACAACTCCTCTACCACAGGCTCCCGAGTTCCCGGTTGGAGGGGCCCCTGAATGAAGTGCTCCTTCAAGGTCCAGATAAGAGGTTGATAGGGTATGAATGGATCCAGATGAACCAGGTCCAGATGGAATCCTAGACCAGCCCTATCTAACAACCTTCTTGTTTGGACACTATGGACGGGACCCTGCTCATTCCTACCCAACCCTCGGCCATGAATATAGCCTATCTTAACCATCACTTCCCAACCTTTCCCTTGAGGACATGGGATATGCTCAGATTCGTCATCCAAAAGAGGAGGTTGGTTCAGATCAAGGGGCAAAGGGAAGTCAAAGATGGACATGACAGGCTTCTTCCCCTTATCCGGAATGAAAAGGTGCGGCATCTGCTCTAAGGTGATGGAATTAAGGGTCTCCAAGGTAGGAATGCTCTTGATTTGATAACCCGTCCATTGAATGGAAACTTGAAACATTGGTGGGTGGTGGAAGGGACCCCTAAACTTTGCTCTAGCCAGGGACGACCAAGGATGGCTTTGAAGGCCGGATCCATGTCCAAGACTAGAAATTCAAAAGACATGGTGACGGGTCCAATCTCGAGTTGAAGAGTGATTTTACCTTTGGCAATCCTCTTGGAGTTGTCGTAGGAAGCAATGGTGGAGCAGATTTTCTCAAGATTATCCTCCCCCAAACCCAATTGCTTGAGGGTCTTCATCGGACACACATTAATGGATGCCCTAGTGTCAATGAGAGTGGAGTCTACCGACACCCCATTGAGGGTAATGGTGAGGCAAAGGGGAAGAGAACGACACTCGGGGGCAGCAAGATCCTTATCCGAGAAAGAAATCGAGGGTCCTTGAGTGAGGGAGAGGATGGCATTGGTTACCCCGCTGGGAGGAAGGTCATCGTTGACCATGATTTTATGGAGGAATTGGAGGAGGGTGGACTGATGGGATGGCGATCTCCAAATCAATTCTAAAATAGATACCCTCGTGGGTGTCTTATCCAAATGTTGTAGAATATCATATTCGGTACCTGCAGGTGGCGGGGGTCCATTGTCCTCTATTGGGTTACATGTGCTTTAATGTTTTTGATGATGTGTTTTTTAATGAACATTGCAATTGATGATGATACAATGACTTATTTTTTAAGGACATGAATGACATGATCAAGTGTCAAAATGATCACCTATGTATTCATTACATCTCACTTAGAATGTCTTTTAATGTAGGTATAAATGCATATAAGCCAAGCAACAAGATTCAGGTGAAAAAGAACAAGAAAGAAACTTCAAGTGATCACCTGTTAGCAGCCAAAAAATCACCTGTCGACAGATAGACATGACAGAACAAAACAAGGTTCTGGAAACACTCAGAAAGTAGTACCTGTCGACAGCCAATATGTACCTGTCGACAGATGAAGTGTGCTTGTCGACAGATCCAGTGTTCCAGCAACATGAAAACTAGAACTGGGCAGTAGCTGTCGACAGCAACATGTCGCCTGTCGACAGACGTAGTTTTGGAAACTTCCGATGGTCAAGATATGATCCATATTTGGGTGATTCTTTCAAGCATGCCTCTCCATGTTTAGACACCCATATATATAGATCATATAGGGCTATTTTCGCAGAGAGAGACCACAACTCCAAAACCCTACGCAAGACTCAAGATAAAAAGCTCCCATTTGCTGCTCTGCTTCAAGCTTCCGTTCAGAACAAGAAGAAACATTTTTTGAGCAGAGTTGAAGTCAGGTTGTCCACAACTCAAGCTTCTCCATCAGTTGATCTACATCCAAATGAAGCATGAAGTTGTTCTGGACTACTAACGAGAAGAGTTCTTCATCAGGATTTGTTCTTTCAACTCAGAACTCTTCTCTATTTTCGTTCCTTCCTATACTTTTGTGTGTGTGGCTGTGTTTCAAGCGTTCCTTGTGCTTGATTCACGTGGTTTAACGTTGGTTTGATTGTGTGTTCACGTCAAACAACGTGTGTGTGTGAGTTGTAGTGTTGAACTCGCTCATAAGTAGTTGTTTATGCGTGTGTGTGTGGACGGTGGACGTAGGATATACGAGTTGTGTACTCCGAACCACCTTAAATCATCGTGTCTGTGGTTTGAACATTTTACGTTAGATGATTGGTAGGCATGTTGATCTTCCACATGCTAGATAACTTGCTAGTCTTTCTATCTATAATTAACACACATCTTGATTCGATTTTAACTCTGTCTAAGATATCGAAGAGTTTGTGTTTCCATCGAAAAGAAGGGTAAAATATTTTTAATTGGGAGTAATCTATTCAACCCCCCTTCTAGATTACCATAATAGGCAATTCCGCACATCCTTCAATTGATATCAGAGCTCGGTTTCTCTGATTTTCTATTTTATTTGTTTGATCATACGATCAGGAGATTCTCGATCTCATGGAATCTAACAAGGAGTATATGGCCGAGGGACACTCAGTGACCAGGCCAGCCTTCTTCGATGGTACTGATTATCCTTATTGGAAAAACCGTATGCAGGTGTTTCTGAGAGCTCAAAATTTGAGCTATGGAAGATCGTCTCCAAAGGAGCATATACACTGCCAGAAGATGAAGATATATGGACAAAGGACCAGATTGCCAAGGGAACTCTCAACTGGAGCGCACTGAACATGATGCAGTGCGCTGTTCATCCTAAAGAATACTCAAGAGTCTCCACATGCACTTTAGCAAAAGAGATGTGGGACAAACTTGAACTTATCTACGAAGGTACGTCCAAGGTAAGGGATACCAAAGCAAGCATGCTAGTTTCTGAGTATGAAATGTTTAAGATGAATAATGATGAAACTATCTCAGATATATTTGCTAGATTCATGCTAATAATAAATGGATTGGAAGGTCTTAAGAAAGAATACTCAGAAAGTGACTTAGTGAGGAAGATACTTCGGTCTCTTCCATCCTCATGGAACACTAAGGCCACTATCATTGAGGATTCAAAAGATCTCTCAAAGATGAAATTGGATGAACTAATTGGTTCCCTAATGACATATGAAATAAATGTGAAAAGAAACTGAAGAAAACCCACGAAAATCAATTGCTTTGAAAGCATCCAAGAAAAATTCTTCAAGTTCCAAAAAGGACATTCATCAGGAAAGTGATGAACTTGAAACTTCTAGCGATAGTGAGAATGATGAAATGGCCATGCTCACTAGGCAATTCAAGAAATTCCTGAAGTTCAAAAGGAGAGGGTCAGGTAACTCTAAACCCTTTCAAAGAAAGATGTTTCAAATAGATTTGATTCTAACAAAAAATCTGACATTGTATGCTATGAGTGCAAGAAACAAGGGCATATGAGAGGAGAGTGCCCTGAGCTCAAGAAAAAGCTGAAGAAAGAAAAATTCACCTTCAAGAAAGCCAAGGCAATGTTGGCGACTTGGAGTGATGAAGATGAAGATGAGGATGCACAAGAAACTTCTGGAGATGAAGAGATCCAATGTTTAATGGCAAGAAGTGACGACTCCAATGAGGTAAACTCTTCCTTTGAAACTTATACTATTGATGAATGGGAAGAAGCATACACTGTGTTATTCAAAAAATTTTGTGAATTCAAATCTGAAACAAAACATTGAAAAAGAAAATCAACTCTTTTGTTCATAACACAAACAGTAATGAACAAATTGCAAACTTAAATAAAGAGATTGAAATGATGAAAATCGATGAAGAAGCTCACAGTGAGGAAATGGACAATCTGAAAATTAAACTATAAGAGAGTGAAAAGGAGAAACTAACTCTAACCATCTCTCTTAAAAATCTTCAAAATGAACTTGATGAGATTAAGAAAAATTGGAAAAGGCTGAAGGGGACCTTAAAGGAAAATATGAAGATTTAACAAGGTTTGTAAAGGGAAAGCAAAATCTTGATGCTATTCTAGCATCAAATATCTTTGTTGCAAAGCATGAGATTGGATTTCAACCAGTAAAACAAAAGAAAATAGGACAAACTTTGATAACCTCTTTTGTTGATTCTAACCAAGCACAAGCAATCAAGTCCCTTCCAAGAATAAGAAAAGTCAAGCCAAGGGTAAGAAACAGGAACCCAAGAAAATTAATTCAGTTGTTAACACAATTAAGAAGTTTGTTAACAGCCCCAAAGAGGGTTGTCGACAGGTCTGAAAATATGCTTCCAAAGAAAATCTAACTAGGCAACAAAAGGATAAAATGCCCATGCATGTTCCTCAGAATAACAAACCCACTGTTTTGAGAAAATCTTCATCATGTAATTTCTGTAAGAAACTTAGGCACAATGAAAATCAATGCTGGAACAATCCAAATAAACTGAAACTCAAACAAGTTTGGATTCCGAAGCATTTACTATTTGGCATGAATGAAAAACTGGGACCCAAAGTAATTTGGGTACCAAAACCTCTTGTCTGATCCATCTATGCTGGAATGCCTAGCAGCCCAAAATTAAAACAAATGGTACTTGGATAGTGGCTACTCGAGGCACATGACGGGTGACAAAGATAAATTTATTTGCTGGTGGAAAAAGACGGAGGTCAAGTTGTCTTTAGAGGTAACAATAAAGGCCAAATCATTGGCTCTGGTAAGTATGCCTCTAACTCTATAGACAACGTATTGCTAGTTGATGGTCTTAATCACAATTTGCTTAGCATAAGCCAACTGTGTGATAAAGGTCATAAGGTAGTTTTTGAATCAAACTCATGTCAAATTGTTGATAAGGAAACAGGAAGTACTAAGTTTTCTGGAAAAATGGTAAACAACATTTATTCAGTTGATTTGGATGATCCAGAAAATGAAAACTTGTGTCTTGTTGCAAATAAACAGGATGAGCTTACCTTGTGGCATCGTAGGCTTGGCCATGCAAGCTACAATGTCTTGCATAAGATCATGAGGCTAAAATTGGTAAATGGATTTCCTGAAATTTCTTTCAATAAGAATGAAAATTTTTGTGGATCATGTGCACAGGGAAAACAAACCAGGAAATCTTTCAAATCCAAAGCACCGGTAAGCACCTCCAAACCTTATGAACTTTTACATATGGACCTGTTTGGACCTACAAGAACTCTAAGTCTTAATGGCAAACGGTTAGTTTTGTCATTGTGGATGATTTTTCTAGGTTCACATGGGTCAAGTTTCTGGCTCATATGAATGAAGAACTAAATCTTTTTGAAGAATTCTTTAATAAGATTGAACATAGCAATGTCAATAAGATATGCTCAATCCGCACTGATCACGGGGGAGAGTTTGACAACAACTCTTTTCTAATTTTTGTAGGCACTAAGGTATAGAACACATCTTCTCCTCTCCAAGGACTCCGGAACAAAATGGTGTCGTGGATTGAGAACAGAACGTTGGTGGAAATGGCTCACACTCTTCTGGTCGAAAGCCAACTCTCAAGGAGTTTTTGGGCAGAAGCAGTGAATACCTCATGCTATATTCTCAATAGAGCCATGGTAAGACCTGTGATGAAGAAAACCCCCTATGAACTGTTAAAAGGTAATAAACCCAGTATTGGGTATTTTAGTGTTTTTGGCTCAAAAGTGTTTACACATAACAATGATAAAGTTGACTTAGACAAGTTTGAAGCCAAAAATGATCAAGGTATTCTTCTGGGATACTCAGAACACTCTAGAGCATATAGGGTGTTTAACAATAAAACTCGAACAGTGGAAGAATCTCCACATGTTGTTTTTGATGAGTATCATGCGAAGCCTAACAATTCAAATGTTCACAAGATTGAAGATGGAGATGAAGGAACAACTCTTGGGGAACTACAAATAAAAGCAAAAGAAAATTCTAAAGTAGTTTCCAAGACTAAAAGTGGATATCTTCGTAGGTACAATGATGAAGTTGACGAAAATATGTTCAAAAATCGAGATGATGAATCTAAAGAAGATCCACAAGAGGAAGAGCCTCAAGATGAAACTCCTCAAGCTCACCCTCCTCAAGAACAACCTCCACAAGATCACCTTCATTAAGTCTAAGATCAATCCGGTTCTTCAACAATCACAAATGTGAGGTATTCCAAAGATCACCCACTTGAACATGTGATAGGAGATTTAAATGACTCAGTTCAAACTAGGTCTCAGGTTAGACAAATAGTTGAACAAGATCATCTAGCTTTTGTCTCTCAAGTGGAACCTAAAAATGTTGAAGAAGCCTTAAAAGAAAATTCATGGATTGATGCTATGTATGAGGAACTTGGTCAGTTTCAAAGAAACAATGTCTGGAGTCTAGTTCCTAGAACCCCTGAGATTTCTGTCATAGGCACTAGATGGGTGTTTAGGAATAAATTAAATGAAGAGGGTAAAGTGGTGAGAAATAAGGCTAGACTGGTAGCAAAAGGGTATAATCAAGAATTTGGTGTAGACTTTGAAGAATCCTTTGCACCTGTAGCTAGACTAGAAGCAGTAAGAATTTTGTTGGCATAAGCATGCTCAAATAAATTCAAACTCTTTCAAATGGATGTTAAAATTGCCTTCTTGAATGGCTACATCAAAGAGGAAGTCTATGTCTCTCAACCACCGGGATTTGAGGATAATGAGAAGCCTAATCATGTTTATAAATTGCACAAAACTCTCTATGGTTTGAAACAGGCACCCCGAGCTTGGTACAATAGACTAAGCAACTTTCTGGTGAGTAAAAACTACTCAAGAGGTAAAGTGGACCAAACTCTTTTTACTAAGAAAGTTCACAATCACATTATAGTTGCTCAAGTTTATGTGGACGACATCATTTTCGGTTCCACTAACCCATCACTGTGTGAAGAGTTTTCAAAACATATGCACAGTGAATTTGAGATGAGTTTAATGGGGGAGCTACAATTTTTTCTTGGCTTGCAGGTTAAACAACATGAAGATGGCTTCTTCATTAATCAAGAAAAATATGTCAAGGAGCTCTTGAAACGCTTTCAGTTTGAACAAGCCAAACTTGCCTCAATACCAATGAGCACGAGCATAAAACTTGAAAATGATGAGAAAGGTAAATCGGTAGATGCAAAGCACTTCCAAGGTATGATTGGCTCACTCCTTTATCTTACTGCAAGTAGACCGGATATACAATTTAGCGTTTGCCTTTGTGCTAGATACCAATCTAGTCTAAAGGCGAGCCATTTGGTTGCAGTTAAGAGAATTTTCAGATATCTCTCAGGTACGTATGATTTGGGTCTTTGGTATCCAGCAGGAAGTAACTTTAATTTGATATCATATTCTGATGCTGACTATGCAGGATGTAAAATTGACAGAAAAAGCACTAGTGGTTACTGCCAATTTCTTGGTGGTTGTATGGTTTCGTGGGCATCGAAAAAGCAACACTTGGTTGCACTCTCCATTGCAGAAGCAGAATATGTTGCTGCAAGGAGTTGTGCGACTCAAGTGTTGTGGATTAAGAGTCAATTGTGGGACTATAACATTGATATTGGATACACACCAATCCTATGTGATAACACTAGTGCTATCAACCTTTCAAAGAACCCAATCCAACACTCAAGGACTAAACACATAGAAATACGTCATCACTTCTTGAGAGATGAGGTAGCCAACAAAACCTTGGAAATTAGCTTCATACCCACTAAAAAATAATTGGCTGACATCTTCACCAAACCATTGTCTGAGGACAAATTCACATCCTTAATAAGAGAATTGGGTTTATGCAAAATTTAATGAAATCAATACCAAATTTTGATAAAGGTTACTATCTTCATAAAGGTTATTTACCTCACAATAGGGTGTTCGGTTCTCTTTAATTTTTGTCATATACATTTCCTTCTACCACTGAACTTCTTATTCTTGGATGGTTTTGGTTGTTGCATTATGTGTAAGTGTTTACCTTGACTGTCAATATCATGCATGCAATTACTTCAATTACTGCAATTACTTCAATGATGTGTCTACATGCACACACTATGGGGGAGTAACAAAAGGCTAGGTGAGTGATTGTTTAAGGAAAACACTTCATACTTCTTGTATTTGATCCCTCACTTCTTGGTTAAAATTCCATCTCAAGTCATAGCCTTCACACTGATTTTTCACTTGCCTGTCGACAGCCAGGCCTTCCCAGAACACCAGTTCTGCTTGAATTCAGTAGCTGTCGATAGGTCCAAAGGTTGCTGTCGACAGATACACTCTTGTTGTTCAATCTTCATCATTTCTCATCCTCTCTTAATGAGTATGTTCACAATCTTTGAATAAGGGGAGAATAGGACTTTATGCTCATTATCATTTATCATACTCATATAGTATCCAAGATATTAATTTACTCTCAATGATTTTGACATAATATTTTGGGCTTGGATCTAGGTTGTGTCATCTAGAATACTTTGAGAAACTTAAGTGACTTCAACTTAATTCAATTGAATATTT
Organism: Colocasia esculenta; assembly: GCA_014218235.1. Lineage (NCBI taxonomy): Eukaryota > Viridiplantae > Streptophyta > Magnoliopsida > Alismatales > Araceae > Colocasia > Colocasia esculenta. The sequence continues at coordinate 154,796,774 of CM024757.1, forward strand.
CTTTTGGGGATGATCATGTCTCTCAAATGGTTTGATAAGTAAGATGGTATTTGTATTTAATGTTTTACATTGCCCTTTGACCTTACATAACCAGTCACCTTGCTGTTAAAAAAAAAAAAAATGGAGAAAAGCTACCTATTTCACACAACACAAAAATGTACAAGATACAAATTCAAATGGGATAAAGGCAGAGCAATGATGATTCTTACCGAGTAACCGGGGACATGGGCATCACCAATGTCTGTCTTTGCGCCAAAAAGTTATTTCATCATCTCTGTTCAATGATATGATGGTCACACACACTGAGTAACTGGGGGTATGGGCATCACAAATGTCTACCTTCACGTCAAAAGGTGTCCGTAAACCTAATTATCACTTTTCAAATATTTTTTCCATAAAAGAAAAATCCCACATTGCAAGAAATAGTGTGAAGTCTCCATCATCTCAACTCAAGGGAAACAGGTTGTCTATCGTCCTTGGGTTATGTAGCCATTGTCTTCATTTACCAAATGAACATTACCACTAAGTCATATGATTTTCTTCAATGGTTTTATTCAATGGGATTCTCTTTATTTCACTTCAATGTTTGAGCTTAGTTCTCTAAATGCCATAACTTAAGATTCCCGGAGTATTTTCTCTCAACCATTGTCGAATATTTTTGTGTCTTATACTATTGGCTATGACACTTGGTATTGAGTATAAAACCTTTTTCTCATCCTTAGAATCATACGTGCATGCTCACTTCCATTCAAATTCCCTGAAAACTAAGTTCTGGCACAAAATTGCTAAGCTGCTGTCGACAGCCACGAGGCTGCTATCGACAGCCGGCAGCCCAGGGTGGTTCAGAAGCCCAAACGGCGTGCTATTTGGCCGGATTTTGTGGGGCCCTTTCTATTTCAAACTCTCATCCACCTTCTTTAAAAGGGCACCCACACCTCCTTCCCTCTTTCTACCCTCTCTACAACACCTTTCTTCCCTCTCTTACCCTAATCTCCTCCATCCAGGGCACCGGACCCCAGAGTCTTGTTCTCTTCACTTCTCCTTCCTCCGGTTCCCATCCTCTTCTCAGAGACCTCTCTTGCCCCAACCACTTCTCCTCCATGGCTTCCAAGGGCAAACATGTTGCCTCCCGTCGGCAGCCTCTCTCGTTTGAAGTCGACAAAGGTTCCAGGGCTCCTGCAGAGTGTTGGAGAAAGCACCGGGACGACCGTCTACCGGAGCTTGTTGTTCCTACCAACCGTCAAACGGCTTTGTTCCTCCCAACCGTCAAACGGCTAATGTCCGGGGCCCATTTTCAAAGTTCGTCCAGCCACGTTACGTGGACTTCGTGTCCTTGGAGAACATGTTTCCAGGTCTCTAGCCCCTGTTCGACACCCAGGGTTGGACCGAGTTTCTATACTCTCACAAGCGGTACTCTCCTGTCGCTGTGATCGAGTTTTTCGATAACCTGGAGAAGTCGGTTGTTGATGAAGTATTCTTCACCATGGTCAAAGGTACAACCTTTCAAATCTCTACAAATCTCCTTTGCCGTGCCTTCCAAATTCCCAACTCAAGGGCAAACATCCTTGTCAATCCTCCTTCCGCCTCTGACCACTATACCCTCATCACCCATCAACTCTACCATGCTAGTGTGGATCGTCTGAAACTCAATGCTAATACATTCCCTCCATTGAATCGCCTTATTCATCATATCTTCACCACACTCTCAGTTCCAAAAGATGGAAGCAGGGAACTTGTGACCACAGTCCACAAATCCCTCTTCTATTATTTTCTTCGGACTGAGCACATCAATCTCCCCTTGCTAATGCTTGATCTCCTCAATCAATGCTTTCGCAATTCTAAGAGGTCAATGCCATATGCTTGTCCAATCACCTCACTTCTTCTATTCATTGGCATTCCTATCCATGATAATGAACTTGTCACTGTCAAGTCCCGCAGTGCATTTGATCTCACTGCCGTTCATTGTATGGGATACAAGTTTGTGAATGGGATTGTAACTAGGACCCTCAAGGGTACAACACCAAACGTTGAGGAAGATTCTGCTGAAGGTGATGATGAAGGTGATGATGAAGACTCCCAGGCAGAGCCAATTGATGCTCAGGGAGATGATCCTGCTGATGCTGAACACCGTGAACCAGCTCCCTCTCTTCGGGATTTCATTGCTGGACAGATGGCTCCGTTGCAACTCCAATTCACCATGGGTTTTGAGCATCTCAACACCCATCTCGATCATGTTGATACAAGGATGGAAGCACTGGCCGACACTCAAGTGCAGCTTCAACATCAGCCTACCCGGCTCTCTACAGAGTTTCATGGCTTCCGTCATCCTGATGTTCCAGGAAATGACGATGTTTAGAGAGTCTTTGGGATATCTAGGTCTTAGTGACTAGGTTTGGGTAGTAGGTCACTTCGTATTTTGAGTCAGTTCTGTCTCTTTCCTTCTTTTGCTTTTACTATATGTCATGCAATTGTAATCTTTGTAACTGAGTGTATTGCATGTTTATGAATGAAAACCTCAGTTCCTTTGCTTACATCTTATACATGTGTGCATAATGTGTCTTTTGAATGTTGTCAAAAGGGGGAGAATCATCAATATGCATAAATTGAAATTTTGTCATCATCAAAAAGGGGGAGAATGTTGGGTTTACATGTGCTTTAGTGTTTTTGATGATGTGTTTTTAATGAACATTGCAATTGATGATGATATAATGACTTATTTGTTAAGGACATGAATGACATGATCAAGTGTCAAAATGATCACCTATGTATTCATTACATCTCACTTAGAATGTCTTTTAATGTAGGTATAAATGCATATAAGCCAAGCAACAAGATTCAGGTGAAAAAGAACAAGAAAGAAACTTCAAGTGATCACCTGTTAGCAGCCAAAAATCACCTGTCGACAGATAGACATGACAGAACAAAACAAGGTTCTGGAAACACTCAGAAAGTAGTACCTGTCGACAGCCAATATGTACCTGTCGACAGATGAAGTGTGCTTGTCGACAGAAAGACAATATTTGTCGACAGATCCAGTGTTCCAGCAACATGAAAACTAGAACTGGGCAGTAGCTGTCGACAGCAACATGTCGCCTGTCGACAGACGTAGTTTTGGAAACTTCCGATGGTCAAGATATGATCCATATTTGGGTGATTCTTTCAAGCATGCCTCTCCATGTTTAGACACCCATATATATAGATCATATAGGGCTATTTTCGCAGAGAGAGACCACAACTCCAAAACCCTACGCAAGACTCAAGATAAAAAGCTCCCATCTGCTGCTCTGCTTCAAGCTTCCGTTCAGAACAAGAAGAACATCTTCCGAGCGTAGTTGAAGTCAGGTTGTCCACAACTCAAGCTTCTCCATCAGTTGATCTACATCCAAACGAAGCCTGAAGTTGTTCTGGACTACCAACGAGAAGAGTTCTTCATTAGGATTTGTTCTTTCAACTCAGAACTCTTCTCTGTTTTCGTTCCTTCCTATACTTTTGTGTGTGTGGTTGTGTTTCAAGCATTCCTTGTGCTTGATTCACGTGGTTTAACGTTGGTTGATTGTGTGTTCACGTCAAACAACGTGTGTGTGTGAGTTGTAGTGTTGAACTCGCTCATAAGCAGTTGTTTCTACGTGTGTGTGTGGACAGTGGACGTAGGATACACGAGTTGTGTACTCCGAACCACCTTAAATTATCGTGTCTATGGTTTGAACGTTTTACGTTAGATGGTTGGTAGGCATGTTGATCTCTCACACGCTAGATAACTTGCTTGTCTTTCTATCTATAATTAACACACATCTTGATTCGATTTTAACTCTGTCTAAGATATCGAAGAGTTTGTGTTTCCATCGAAAAGAAGGCTAAAATATTTTTAATTGGGAGTAATCTATTCAACCCCCCTTATAGATTACCATAATAGGCAATTCCGCACATCCTTCATCCTCCTCATCTTGAGTTGGCTGTGGAGGCGGAGGAATAATTCGATTCCGGAGTGTGACATGAACGTCCTCCTAAGATTTAGGGAGAATGAGTTGGAGGGGTCTGGTGCCATGGGTGGACGACTCATAGGCAAGAGAAACGGGAATGGAAGGGTAGGCCTCCTGAGGAACGGGTCGGATGAGAACCAAGGGCCGCTCTTCTGAAATGGCATCTACGGTGGTGGAGGGCTCCTGGGACTCTACGGAGGGACATGGGTACCACTCCTCAAAACCTTCTACCCCTTCTCACGACCCGGGGTTCGGAATGTGTCATGGTATTGACATTTTCTTGGGACTTAGAGGAAGAGGGATTGTAGTTGCTTTGGTGGTTTGGGAGAGGGTTTTGCACAATACCAAGGTCTCTCTTGGTATACCTAGACTTGGCTATGGCTACCTTGACATCCTCCCAATTTATCCTACCTTGGTCGTTCATGTCATACACCCAGTCACGGAAGGTGAAGCAATTGTGGAGTTCATGACCATCAGCCCTATGATAAGGACAGTACTTTGAGGTATCTGCCCTCAGATTGACGCTTTCCTTTTACGGGGGAAGTCGGATAGCGTCACAAGACATAAGGGCAAAGAATACGTCCTCAAGGGTTTCGGGGAGGGTAGGATAATGAGACCTTCTGGGTCCAGGACGAGTATAGCCAGAAGGAGGAGGAATAGCCGAATATGGCTTGGGGGGGTGTGACGGGAACTGATGAGGATTGGAGGGCTTGTTAGGAGGCCTCAACAGCTGACTACAAGCGCTGACGGACTCATTGACGGTCACCACCTCGGTGGTAGGTGCCGCGGGAGCCTTGCATCCCTTGGGCTTCCCTTCAAAGAAAGGTGGGAGGGAGGAGTCCTTAATCTGATTTTGGACCACCCTAGCTCAGTTGGAGAGGTGTGTGAAGGAGGGAAACTCACTAAGGATCAGTATGGATCGGAGCAAAGGAGTGGTATTGGTGACGATCATAGTTATCGCTTAGGACTCCAGGATGGGAATGTCGGCCCTTGATGTAATGGCCCTGGATATTTATACCCAATAAGGGTCCATATCCAGATCCGTCTCCCATGAACGGACCAAAGTCTCGCAAGGGATAGCTCGTACACGTGTCCAGAAAGAATATAAAAGACAAACCACAACAGTAAGAGACACAAGAAAGTACATGTGCTCATAACTGCATATACAATTTACAATTGTCCCATTACATTATTATATGCCCAAATTAAAAAGAGTACAACTACCTGGGGCATACCTCGAGAGAGCACAAGCTCACACAACTCTACTAACACTACTGCTGGTGGTACAAGTCTGTCACAACACCTCCTCAAGCGACACCAACGGTAAATCCTGAAAAGAACTGTAAGGGAGTGAGCCTCAACAAGTCACTGGCTCAGTAGGGAACCACCCAAAACACACACAATGCAGGAGAACCTCAACCCCAACGGGTCTCACTGGCAACACCAGAAGCCAAACCATTTCATGCTCACAATAAACCGTAATTATATCAATTCACACTAATTCCGGAAATAAGATCAGACAACGGCAGAACTAGCACCACGCTACTAGTCTACCTAATAACTGGAAAGCCTAGGCCACATGTCTCATAGGCACACCATCTCAACAGTTGGTTGCCTAAGCTGTAAGCCACACAAGCAAAGCATTGCCTAAGCTATTAGCTTCACTGGCAAGCCCCAAAACATATGGGTAATAGGATTGCTAACCAAGAGCTAATCCTTTATACCGTTAAATCACGATGTATCGAATATCACACTTAAGAAACAGGATTGACTACCACGATGCCAATCCATCGCACACTAAATCATATGCGGAAACTTACCCAAGGAAGGGTAAAATACAACAAGTGGAAGGTCTCACCGCATGACCTCCACTTCACCACCTGAAAAGGCTAGTACTCAACGTATTACGAGAAACTATTACCCACAAAAGGTATAGGTACCTACCACCACGAGGTACCACCACTGAAACACAAACTCAACTGTGCCACCACCTGGGCACATCATAACCAGTCAAACCACAACTAGTGAGTCCCCGCTCACCAACCACAACGACAACTGTGCCAATACCATGGCACACATTAACGGGTAAAACTACAACTAACACATGCTATAACCAATAGCAAAGCACGAGCCCAAAAGCACGAGGCCACCACACAGGACAGACTACTGGTTCATGACGCCAGTATCCAACCCGGACAACACAGCACAAGAACTACCTCTCAGTCTCGCAGTCACGGACGTAAGGTCCAACTGCAGCTCCACAACACAAGTAAAGTCAAAGAACTATGGAGACCAACCAAACCACCACAACCTACAGGTCACACACCCTGCAGACCCATGCCTGGCACCTTTAGAGACTCTGGCCTGAGATCTCTAAAGTGAGGCACTGGTAACAGGACTAGCTAGGGCCCAATACGTCCACTGGTGTCCGTAACCCCCAGCTACGAGTGCGCTACAAGTGACTAAACACAAACTCTCACAAGTCACTGTCCCACTGTCGTCTTTCCTTCAGCCGGACGACAACTCTCCCCGAGAGTGAGGGTGTCCAGGAAGACGACAAGACCTTGACGGTACCACTGCACCGGGACAAGTCCTGAGCACACTCACGTGCCTGGCTCTCCTAGGAACCTGGGGCACCCAACTGAAGAGGCATTCCGGAATAGGCGTCGGACCACCAAACTCGGCAACGCACTAATCACATCATAAACTCAGACGATCTTTATTACAGACTATGGTACAACGGAAGGACTAGCTTGACCTGGTCACTCCGTGACCCACAAGCTATCTTACACAAACACACACATAAATCACAGTAGTCAACCATACCTGGCCTATCATTGGTCACAAGGTGACCTCCATTGCCACGTTAAACTCTTTACTCGGTAACCACTTAATAACCATACTTACACTCCATTAATTAACCATTTTAACCAATCTATAATCACATATTAGAAAACTAGGGCTGGGTTCACATAGGGACCTCACTACCCAACCACTACGACAACCGGTGCATGTGCCATGCACACACACATACACGAAACATCACCACAATGGAGTATGTGCCATGCACATTCTCAAACCATGTAAACACACATGAACTATTTAAATGACACGCTTTAGAGGTGTTACAGGTGCCAATGCACCTCAAACCACGATAACACCACACCAATTATGTAAACCACCTACTAACTATGTGGGCAACCTGCTCACAGAGTTCCACGGGTGTCAATGCACCTCACACCAAAGCTATGCACAATAAACGACGATAATCGGATAACCAAAACACCAAAAGCATGCAAAATAGAACCCTCGGCTGTGATCGCGACAGAGGCCATGACCTCCTTCTGATCGCGACGCCATGATATGTCGCAATAAGAAACCATGTCGCGACGGGTCGGCCTGTCGCTACCTGGTCGCAACAGCAGAGTCCGTCGCCTTCTCAGGTGAAAACCCTAGTCCAGGAACCATCTTCGGATCTTCCTTGCAAACCACCCTAAACATGATTTCAACCCGATTTTCATGCTCATTTCACCTCCTAGACATGGTATCTACTGTTTTTAAAGCAATGAACAAACCGATAAGCAATCCATGTAACAAATCAAGGTAGAACTCCCTTCCTTCACGAAGAACGTGCAATCCATGCATGGCGTGGCGTTTCCCCCACTCCTCGCGACGTCCTCACGTCGAGAGCGCGACGAGAACTCCGCCGAAATGCCAAATCGCCCAATAGAGCCACAACTACTTCTTCCCTGGTCTAGCAGAGCTTGTGAAGGCTATGTTCGGCCAGCCTGCTTAAAAACCACACAGCGGTTGGGATCGCGACGTTCCTTCCCATCGCGACCTAATCGCGACGGATTAAGGCGTCGCCTTCCCATTCCCGACGTCAGCAAGCTCCACTCCATGCGCGACATGCTGCCGACATGCAGACATCGACCCCAGCAGCGGCAACCAAAACGCGACCCCCACTGCCGTCGCGTTCAGAACGCGACCTACACCCCCGTCGCGTTCACGTCCAGTGAACCAACGGGCACCACGGGCCTAACCTGCCAGCCCACTAAGCTCCACACAGCGTGCGAAAACCACAACTAAGTCCCAATGACCCCATATTGGTCATGAACACCATACCAAAACCAGTAAACATAGATCCAAACTACCACTAATCAACAATCCGCGAAGATCCAAAAAACGCACTACGTTACATTACTATCACCTAAAAGGAATGTCGTCCTCGACATTCAAAATGAGCGACAATAAACCACACTATCACCTAAAAAGGAACAAAGCCATATGCAGAGCATCCTCTGCATCCTTCTTTCAAACGATTTACTCATTCTCATATTTGCTCTGCCTTCTCTTTCTCTTTAATTTATTCCGCAATTACTTTATTTTATGGATCCATTCTACCATCCCTTACTTTTCAATTATAAGCGATTCTACCTTGCTATTAGCGCTTTATCTCCTTGGACTGAACCTATTTCCACATTTTTCGAGCAATTCTACTTAGCCGATAGCGCTTTATTTGCTTGGGCTCGATTATTTCCCCATTTGTCCTGGTTATGTTTGCAACATTTCTTTCTGGGCCATTTTCTTGCTTAAATCCTTTCACTTTACATTATTTAAAATTTCAAATTTCCTGATGTTATTTCACTATTTATTATCACCACTAACCATCATTTGGCTCAATTGCGCACAAGACTTTAAATTCTCCTTTAATTACTTAAATTTCAGATAACTTATGAATATTAAATCTTCACGCTTCCACTGCGCTACGCTGATCATACTAAACCTTTCATCAAATATTTCATGAATTCTGGATTCCTTTAATCCCTAATAACTTATCTCGCTTCAAATTATACTTTCCAACTAACTTTACATTTCTCTTATCATACATCAATACCAATTAATTGACTCCACTCATATTCTATCTTCTGCTATACCTACTTCACACTAAATTCTAATCTTGGCATATATCAATATTGATATACTTTTCCCTTTATATATATATTATTTGCTTTAAACAATATTCTCTAATTGATTTAACAAACCCAATTCATATCTTTTCACATCTTCCATTCTCATTGCTACACATTCCTGAAAATTAACCTTTACCTTTATTCAAGCCTTACTCAATTATATAACATCAAATCTCGAAATTTCTTTACCATTAAACTGATATATTGCTCCTCTCTTTTTCTACTCCCTTTCACTATTCCTTAATCTGCTTACTACTCCTTAATTGAGTATTATAACTTTACTTCAAATTCCAAAAATTCTTATAACAAAATTCATTTATTCATCCAAATCACCTTACTGCATATCATTACGCAAATTCTTATTACACATTTCCTGAATCATTTAATTATCACTATGCTATAATCTATCATATTCTTTTTCTCCACTTGATCATTAATATTAAACTTTATCTTTACTATCAATAGCATAACACCATTTCTGTAAAATATTTCTCTTAATTAGTTTACTAGCTGACTAATTTCCAGGTGCCATTTATGCTACAATCCTTCTTACTTTCCACCATAACTATAAACTAAAATTATTTCTTTTAAAACACAATGATTTATTCTACTTAATTTCTTTATTCCACATTACTAACTTACTTCCAATTATAAACAATTTCACTGTTACCGCTCATTCACAAATATCCATTCATAATCTATGCTATTCCCATTACTTTTCAATGGACTTAACCTTGTCCATTCTAACTTACATAGCTTCAACTTACTTTAATTATTTAGTTTTAACTTCAATCTGCCTCTGACACCAATTTCCCTTCTCTGCTTGCACAATCTATACACAAATGCTGGCACCACTACTCTTATCTTTAACACTGCAACAAACTTTATACAAATCTTTCTGCGAAATCTTTATCCACTGCCTTTTATTAACATACATCTTTCTCTTATAAAATTCTCAGAAAAATCTGACTTCCCACTGCTCTTTTACTCTCTCTTTAACCAACCGGTCACCTTCACATCCACTTACATGAGTTTCTATATCAAACTTTCTATTATCCTTATTATTTATATTAACATTACCCTTAAATTCGTTACTGCAATTATTTCTAATCACAAATCACACTTAAGAATCATCTTGATCACTGCTCCTCTACTTACCAGCCTCTCATCTCAAGCTAAACTACCTCACTTGATCATTTCAAACCTAACATGCCATTAATCATACTATTATCCAAGCAACTTCTTAACACTTTATTAACATAAATCTCAAACACAATGACTATCTCTACTACAATTCTCAAATACAATTCACCCATTTAACAGTTCTAGTCACAAAGCCCTATTTCTCATCATGATACAATTCCCTCTATTATTCCATCACATCACTACTTTATACCTTTCTCTACCAACTCTGATTCTCATTAAAATGCTTTTTAGTGAATTTCATAACTGAATACACTAATTCTTTCAATTTCTATAATAAAGAATCTTTAATCAATTATTCTTTAACCATAATCCAATAATCACTCATACTACACCACCAATCATATCTGCTATTACCCACAACTACTGATCTAACCAACTATACATACAATTCATATACCAAAACTCATATGGAAACCATACTAAAAAGCACAGGAAACTACAGACTTACTACCAGCAGTGGACATTAAATCATGTATTGGGACATTGTAATCTTAATGTCTTTTCATATTCTAACTGGACCATTGCGATGATACCAACTGTAATGGCCCTGGATATTTATACCCAATAAGGGTCCATATCTAGATCCGTCTCCCACGAACGGACCGAAGTCTCGCAAGGGATAGCTCGTACACGTGTCCAGGAAGAATATAAAAGACAAACCACAACAGTAAGAGACACAAGAAAGTACATATGCTCATAACTGCATATACAATTTACAACTGTCCCATTACATTATTACATGCCCAAATTAAAAAGAGTACAACTACTTAGGGCATACCCCGAGGGAGCACAAACTCACACAACTCTACTAACACTACTGCTGGTGGTACAAGTCTATCACAACACCTCCTCAAGTGACACCAACGGTAAATCTTGAAAAGAACTATAAGGGAGTGAGCCTCAACAAGTCACTGGCTCAGTAGGGAATCACCCAAAACCACACATAATGCAGGAGAACCTCAACCCCAACGGGTCTCACTGGAAACACCGGAAGCCAAACCATTTCATGCTCACAATAAACCGTAATTATATCAATTCACACTAATTCTGGAAATAAGATCAGACAACGGCAGAACTAGCACCACGCTACTAGTCTACCCAATAACTGGAAAGCCTAGGCCACATGCCTCACAGGCACACCATCTCAACAGTTGGTTGCCTAAACTGTAAGCCACACAGGCAAAGCATTGCCTAAGCTATTAGCTTCACTGGCAAGCCTCTAAACATATGGGTAACAGGATTGCTAACCAAGAGCTAATCCTTTATACCCTTAAATCATGATGCATCGATATCACACTTAAGAAACAGGATTGGCTACCACGATGCCAATCCATCGCACACTAAATCATATGCGGAAACTTACCCAAGGAAGGGTAAAATACAACAAGTGGAAGGTCTCACCGCATGACCTCCACTTCACCACCTGAAAAGGCTAGTACTCAACGTATACGAGAAACTATTACCCACAAAAGGTATAGGTACCTACCACCACGAGGTACCACCACTGAAACACAAACTCAACTGTGCCACCACCTGGGCACATCATAACCAGTCAAACCACAACTAGTGAGTCCCCGCTCACCAACCACAACGACAACTGTGCCAATACCATGGCACACATTAACGGGTAAAACTACAACTAACACATGCTATAACCAATAGCAAAGCACGAGCCAGAAAGCACGAGGCCACCATACAGGACAGACTACTGGTTCATGACGCCAGTATCCAACCCGAACAACACAGCACAAGAACTACCTCTCAGTCTCGCAGTCACGGACGTAAGGTCCAACTGCAGCTCCACAACACAAGTAAAGTCAAAGAACTATGGAGACCAACCAAACCACCACAACCTACAGGTCACACACCCTGCAGACCCATGCCTGGCACCTTTAGAGACTCTGGCCTGAGCTCTCTAAAGTGAGGCACTGGTAACAGGACTAGCTAGGGCCCAGTACGTCTACTGGTGTCCGTAACCCCCAGCTACGAGCGCGCTACAAGTGACTAAACACAAACTCTCACAAGTCACTGTCCCACTGCCGTCTTTCCCTCAGTCGGACGACAACTCTTCCCGAGAGTTAGGGTGTTCAGGAAGACGACAAGACCTCGACGGTACCACTGCACCGGGACAAGCCCCGAGCACACTCACATGCCTAGATCTCCTAGGAACCTGGGGCACCCAACTGAAGAGGCATTTCGGAATAGGCGCCAGACCACCAAACTCGGAAACACACTAATCACATCATAAACTCATATGATCTTTATTACAAACTATGGTACAAATGTAAGGACTAGCTTGACCTGGTCACTCCGTGACCCACAAGCTATCTTACACAAACACACACATAAATCACGGTAGTCAACCATACCTGGCCTATCATTGGTCACGATAACACCACACAATTATGTAAACCACCTACTAACCATGTGGGCAACCTGCTCATAGAGTTCCACGGGTGTCAATGCACCTCATACCAAAGCTATGCACAATAAACGACGATAATCGGATAACCAAAACACCAAAAGCATGCAAAACAGAACCTCGACTGTGATCTCGATAGAGGCCATGACCACCTTCTGATCGCGATGCCACGATATGTCGCAATAAGAAACCCTGTAGCGACGGGTCGGCCTGTCGCTACCTGGTTGTGACAGCAGGGTCCGTCGCCTTCTCAGGCGAAAACCCTAATCTGGGAACCATCTCCAGATCTTCCATGCAAACCACCCTAATCATGATTTCAACCCAGTTTTCATGCTCATTTCACCTCCTAGACATGGTCTCTACTATTTTTAAAGCAATAAAACAAACCGATAAGCAATCCATGTAACAAATCAAGGTAGAACTCCCTACCTTCACGAAGAACGCACAATCCACGCATGGCGCGGCGTTTCCCCCACTCCTCGCGATGTCCTCGCGTTGAGAGCACGACGAGAACTCCACCGAAATGCCAAATCGCCCAACAGAGCCGCAGCAGCTTCTTCCCTGGTCGAGCAGAGCTTGTGAAGGCACTGTTCGGCTAGCCTGCTTAAAAACCGCACAGCGGTTGGGATCGCGACGTACCTTCCCGTCGCGACCTGATCGCGACAGATTAAGACGTCGCCTTCCCATTCCCGACATTAGTAAGCTCCACTCTATGCACGACACGCAGCGCACATACAGACGTCGACCTCAGTAGCGGCAACCAAAACGCAACCCCTACTGCGTCGCGTTCAGAACGCGACCTACACCCCCGTCGCGCTCACGTTCACGTCTAGTGAACCAACGGGCACCACGGGCCTAACCTGCCTGCCCACTAAGCTCCACACAGCGCGCGGAAACCACAACCAAGGCCCAATCCCCATATTGGTCATGAACACCATACCAAAACCAGTAAACACAGATCCGAACTACCACTAATCAACAATCTTCAAAGATTCGAAAAATGCGCTATGTTACACTTGAAGCCATGGATCTCCATCGGTTGGCGAATGTGACAAAGTCTTCATCCGGCTTCATCTTTTCTGCCACCAAGTCGGGGAGTGTGGGGACTTGGGTGGCCATGTAAGAGAAATGAGAGATGAAACGTTCGGAGGCTATGTCAAAATTAATAAGATCCGATGCGGGTAAGGCAGTGAACCATCTCAAAGCCTCCCCTTCTAACGATTGTTGGAAGAGGTGGACTAAAAGGACCCGATCGTACAGCCACCGGTGGGAATCCATGGTGAAGCCGGCGAGGTGGTATTGGAGGTCGGTGGTCCCGTCATACTTGCAGTATTTCGGGGCCTTGAAACCCGGAGGAAAATAGGCATTGGGGAGCTTGCAATAGTTCTGGAGAGAGTGAGGCTTGGAGAGGGACAAAGACTCCGCTAAGAGTTTTCTAATGAGGCCCTCCATCTCGGACCGAGAGATGGATTCGGATTGAGTGGAAGGGATGGGCTGAACATAAGGTGGATAGACAGACGAAGGGGTTGGAGTGGGAGTAGGTAGAGGAGTAGGAGGAGAAATAGGATTGGAGATGGGGATAGGGGAGATAGGAACCCGGGAAGAGGGGACGGGCCTAGGAATGGGCCTGGATGAAGAAGCATGGAAAGGAGAAGGGGATGGAGAGGAAGGAGAGGCCGCTGCCCGAACGGTATGCTTAGAAAGCATGGAGATGATGTCCTCGGGCGAATAGCGAGAGAGGAGTTTGGAGAATTCAGGGTCTTCTTGAACTTCTTGGGCATAGGTGGGTTGACCCTTAGACTCACACTCCCTCATTGTTGGCCTGAGAGGAAGACTGGACAGACTCTTTAGGCTACATGTTAGAATTCACCATTCCGACAAATTCATCGTTAATGTTATCGTCATATTCAAATGCTGGATTGTTAGTCATATTGGCGGAGTTCAACCAAGAGTCCATTAACAACACAACCTACTGATTTGAAGGTGGTTTAGTTGATTAACAACACTGTTGTTAGGAGAAAAATAGATTTCTACCAAACAATGTTATCAAGTAACGTCCCCAAAAATTTTAGATATTGAGGTTGTGTGTTAGTTAGATTTGTAAAGGGCCAATTCTCTCAATCCTCACTCAAAGCTGGGTGAATAGGCAAACTAACTGGGAGGGTAAAGGTTCTCCTGCCCTATACCATGAGGGAATCCACAGAATTTATGGACTTATAGAGTTCCCCTTGGAACCAACCCGATTTACCCGAGAGGGAATCCTCGAGTAAAAGGTTGTAAACCAAGGAGGGGCTGTCCTAAAATGTGAGGGGAGGCTAGAACAGAGAAGAAGGAAGACCCCCTCGTGATTGAGGACTGTTAGAGAAAAACAAGAAGCAAACAGAAAAGAAAATCAATCAAAACATCAATGTGCAAGCTTCTGTGAAATAAACGACATACACATGGACGCTCAGTTCATCAGAAAACAGTTGACGGCATGATCGACTGACGCTGACCGTAAGTAAACGACAAACTGTATAGACGTTAAATAGAAATAAACGGCAGAAAAGATGACGCTTCCCTGGTCGAAGGCGAGATCGCTGGCCGTTTACTTGGGTGCAGGCTGAGACCGTAGCAGCACTGTGTGTCCCATCGCGATCTCCAAAGAAGAGGCTGTGGACGCTCCGTTCATCGCACTCCGACGAGTGTGGATCCTCCGGTAGGTGCACGAACGTCGCCGCTCCCTCGTTGGCGAGGAAGGGGTACTGGTTGACTCCTTTGACTCCCGTTTGACTGAGTTGACTGAGGAGAAGAAGAAGAAAACTAGTGAAGTAAAGGGAGAGTTGCGATCTCCAGGCCTTACCTGTGCCCAAGGAGAGTTGTGATCACGTCGGTGTTGCTGCCTCGCGTAGCGAACGATGATGGGGATCCAATTTTCCTCTCTTCAGCCGGCCAAGGAGAGGAAGCTCCACGGTCTTGTCAAGTGTTCTGCCACAAGAGAAAGACTCTATTAGACTCTAAGAAGTGTAGTGAACATCCAAAACAAAGAGAAAAGGCCCAAAAGGAGAGTCTCATACCGGTTACGGGCCTAAGAAGAGGGGTGGCCAAGTGCTATGACCACCCTTCTTCCCTCCATTTTTGGTTTGGAAACCCCTTTCTAGGTGTGTAGGAAGGTGCCCTACGTGCCTAGGGTGTGTGTGAGTGTGTGAGTGACATGCAAGAACTAAGAAAGAGAAAAGGGAAAGAGAAAGAGGAGGGAGATTGTAAGGTCTCGGGTCTTTGCGGATCCTTATTGGGTCTTTTAGAGGTTCTGTGTGGTCGACGACAAGACCATCGTCGTTGACTTGGGTTGACGGCCAGGGCTAGCCGTTGACTTAGAGTGAGCGTCCAGCGATGTTGACGTTTGAGGTTGAACTCAACGTCCAGCGATGTGGACGTCAGGTCTTGGCGGTTCAGTAGGCGACCAGTGATGTTGACGTCAACTGGTCGGACCTGTTGAAATAGGGCAGCCGAGAGCAGAGCTTTTCCTTCTCTTTTCCTCTCCTTTCCCTCCACCTTTGCTTTTCTCCATTTCCTCAGCTTCTGATGGTTGATGGGAGCTCGTGGGAAGGCCCTGAATCGCATGGCGGTGCTTGATCGGGCGAGAAACGCGAGATTTTGGTGCGATCGCGCGGAGTCTTCGGGGGGTTCCGGCGCGATTAGTGGCTGTTTGGGGTTTATAAAGCGTTCTGAGGTAGGGACTTAACTCCTACAACCCTCCTTAGCAATCCAGCATGCTAATTTGTGTGAATCAGTATGCGAATTGTGGTTTAGGGTTGGGTTGTACCATGCCGGAATTCTGGCTGTTTTGGACAATCTAGGCGTTAGACTGTTTAATTCTGATATTCTGGTAGTAAGATTGATGAGAGGAAGTTTCCCTCCATCAGTTGAAGTTCTGTGGTGATTCTGCCCAATTGAACTGATTCGGTTCAGTTCTGGGTTTAGGGGACTGAAGAGCTTAACGTCCACATCTGTTGACGTTGAGATTTTCAGGGGTGATATTGACGACATGGGTCGATGGCCGTTGAGTCAGGGGTTAACGACATGATGAGTGCCGTTTACTTCTTATTGGAGGCAATCGATATGGCCGTTAATCTCCTATGTTTCCAGCAGACTTAAGTGTTGTGTTTCAGGCGATCAACATGTGATGTCCGCCCTGTTTACACATGTGGGCCAGGCTTAGAGTGTGACTCCGCCTGTGCATAGGAGTAGTTGATTGTGGCACGAGGTGTTACTTACTGTACGGGGTTTCAGACGTTGAGTGTGTTCCGTCTGTTGTACACGCGTTGCGTTACCGTGTACCCGTTTCTGTTGTGTTACCTAGGCGTGGGTGCGACTCCGTCTAGACGACTAGCGTGGGTTGTCCTCCGCTAGTGAGCCAGGACGCCGAGTGCGACTCTGTCCTGTGCGTACTCCTTGTGGTGGTTTTGAGCCGGTCTCCGTGGAGCCCCTTCTCTACCGCTAGGGTCAAGCGTAGGGGAAAAAACCGGTCATGGACCAGACGCGAGAGAGAGCGTCTGTAGTGTGCACACGTGGCTGGGGTTGAGAGCCTCTGTGGTGACGGGACGCCGAGCCACAGACCCTAGCTGAGTCCTACTTACTGTGTGTGTGTGAGTGTGTGTTACTGAGCCGCGAGGTTTACAGTTTTTGTGTTGTGGTGCGACGTGTACTTACTTTCAGTTTTACTTTCCGCACTTTAGTTCTGTAGCCGGTGGGGTACTTTTCCTACTGGGTCTCTTTTCTTGAGACTCACTCCCCTCCCTTTCAGGTGGGTCTTTCGTCGACTCCCGTTCCAGGCGAGTCTAGCCACTCCGGTGTTGGTGCTCCTTAGCTGCAGTGAGTAGTACCTTTTTGTTGTACTTCTGTACTCTGTACCTTTCTCAGACTCTGAGTTGTATATATTATGTTCATAGTGGAATTTTACAGCTTTGCATGGTGTGTATCTTCTTACATATAGTCTCCTCGGACGTTCACTTCCTACCCTTCCGAGCTTGTCTCGTGGGTTAGCAGGTCAGAATTCGGGTTACTGGTTGTTACTGGTAATGTGGATTTCGGGTCGTTACAGAGATGATCCTCGTTGCTGTGGTTGATGGCGCCTTAGTGGACTCCTCTAGCACTTGATGAAGCCTTCCGAACATTCAAAGAGTTGAGAGGGAGAGAGGAGACAAGGGTTGGAAGCATTTAGTGGGTTTTCTCTCTCTTCTCTCCAAGTAGCATAGCATGGACGTCCAGCATCTCCTCCCTTCCTTAGAAGGCCTAAGGACTACCTATATAGGCAGTGGGGGCATAGCTAAGAGGCCTTGGATGCTCAAGTGTGAGAAAACACACTTGTACAAGTGGCAATCCAAGTGCTTAAGCTTGAACCAATGAGAGGGGGGCGCATAGGGTTTTTACTGGGTCAAGCGGGTGCCAAGGTGGCCCCTTTGCCCGTTGGGAATGGCTACATGCGTGTGCATGGCCGAGAGAATGGTGCTAGTTGGCTGGAATCTCGGGTAGTTGCGCAGACTAGGTAAACCATGTTGACGTCCAACGATGCTGCCGCCAACCCCATGCAGACGTCAATCGATATGGATGCCAATTGAGTTAACGGCCAGGGGGATTACCGCCAACATGTGATCAGCGGCAATCGATGCTGCCGTCTACATGGGATCTGAGGCAAGTCAACAAATGGTCAAACGGGCCTTATTGGGCCATGGAACCGCGCAGGGATGGGCCAAATCTCGCGTCTATAGGTATGAGAAACTCGAACGATCTCCACATGTTCCCTAGAGGGGTGATATGCTAACTAAAATGGGAGGAACTCCTTTCATTGTCCTCCCCTTAAAATCAGCGAAAATCACGAAAATCTTATAAATTTTGTTGGGACGTTCGTCGCCTCAGAGCCATAGTCTGGCTAGCGGTATGACTGCCCCTTCTTTCTTTTTTTTTTTTTTTTTGCCTTGCTTTGCATGCCATTATTTTGCATTTTTTCTTTTGGCTCTTCGTCATTGGTGACCGACGTCCTGGGGGTTTATGGATTTAGTATTTTCACATTTTTTACCCATTTCATTGCTCCTTTTTTTTTAAAATGGGGAAGATTGAGTGCAGAAACTCCTGTTGTTGCAACTGCAACATTTTAGTAGCCGAGCTCCTCATTTGTCAAATAAGCTACTCGAGTCTGGTTCTCGTTCATTCTCTTGCTGCTCATGACGCTGGCTGCCGAAGTGTGGGTGACGCGCATGGTACACTTCAAATGTATTCCATTGAGGGGTGGAAATTGTATCTCACCCCGATGATTAACAAGGGCATAGGCACCGCCTTCGTAGACCCTCTGCACCACATATGGCCCAGTCCAGTTCACATTTTGCTTCCCTTTTAGGTTGTCGGCCATGACTTCTCTTTTCTTGACCAATACCAGGTCTCCTTTTTTGAATTCATGACCCTTGACGAGCTTATCGAAGGCACGAGCTATGCGGGCCTAGTACACTTGAATGTTGTTTGAGCTCGCAGTCTCTTTCCCTCCAAGTCGGAGAGTTATTCAAGTCTTCTTTCAACATTAGTCTGGTTCTCAGGTGCTAATCCATACTGATGACTACCCTGAGAGATGGCACTTCCAGTTCTACCGAGACCACGACTTCTCAACCATACACCAGAGAGAAAGGTAAGCAACCCGTCGGTGTCTTGTAGATGGTTCGGTAAGCCCATAAGGCCCCATACATCCTATCCTCCCAATCTCTTTGTTGGCACTGACTGTCTTGGCCAGCAAGGTGCACAACATCTTGTTAAAAGCTTCCGCTAGGCCATTGGCTTGCGGATTATAGGGAGTGGAAGTTCTCCAGTCTATTTGTATTTGGCGGCCATTTTAGAGACCTTCTGATTTTTGAAGTGTGTTCCATTGTCTGATATGATCCAGTATGGACTCCCGAATCTGAAGATGATGTTTCACTGGTGAAGCGAGTCACCAGCTCTCCTATTACTTCTCTTAAGGCCACAGCCTCAGCCTACCTTGAAAAGTAGTCAATGATTGCCAAAATGTACTTGCATCCTGAAGAGGAAGGTGGCAAAAGGCCCACAACATCTATGCCCCATTGTGCAAACGGACAGCTTGGAATAGTCAAATGCAAGTGTATAGGAGCTCTTCTTGGTATGACTGCATGCTCTTGACATTTTTGACATGTTTTGGCCAATTTTCCACAGTCTTCGAACATGGTTGGCTAATAATAACCGAGCTTCTTGATTTCTATTTTCATTTTGGCCCGACCTGGTGGGCGCCAGTGGTTCTGGCGTGCACCACTTTCATGACCCTTTAGGCCTCTTCAGGTGACAGGCACCTTAACAAGATCTTTTTTGTTGGCATTTGCCATAATCCTGAACAGGACTCCGCCTCTTAGCTCGTATGAGTCCTTTGTTCTGACCAATTTAATCCTTTCTTCTCTTTATTTTGGAAATTACTGGTGCTCGAACCATTGTAGCAAGGGCTTTCTCCAGTCTTCTTGCCTGATCTCTTCCGCCACAGAGACTTCCTTCTGGCCGTTCTCTTCATCTTCAGACTCATTTTCTATCATGCTAGGAACTTGTCGCCGATTCATGACGACAACTTCCAGCTTCTCATCTGGTGGCACTGCCAAGGAGCTAGCCAATTTTGCTAGAGCATCTGCTTGTACGTTTCTACTCCTGCTAATGTGCTCTATTTCTATTTGGTAGAATTTTGATAATAGTCTCTTGACTTTTCGGTGGTATGGTAGTAACTCCGGCCTTTTGACGTCAAACTCACCTTGCACCTTGTTTGACAATCAGCATCGAGTCACTAAATTCTTGCAGCACCCTGATATTCATGAAAAGGGACACCTACAAGCCAATGATTAGGGCCTCATACTCAGCCTCATTATTTGTGCATAGCTTGTTAATAGAGCAGGAAATGTGCGTGACTTCTCCTTCGGGCGATTTCAAGATGATGCCTGCCCCTGCTCGGACTCTTGCACTGCCATATGCAGTCGCTTCTATCCTTGATGTCCCATCAAAGTATAGTTGCCAAGTAGCCATTTTCAACTGGTTCACTTCGAGGTCTTATCTTCTGGTAGCTCTGTAATGAGCGGGGAATCTTCTGGCACAAGATGAGCTGCAAAGAAATCAGCTACCGCCTGCCCCTTGATTACTTTTTGAGGGATATACCTGATGTCAAATTCCATCAGTATAACAGCCCATTTGCCAATTCTTCCCCTCAATGCCAGTTGGGAGAGTCGTATTTGATGGGGTCGGGCCTGGAGATTAGCCTAACCTCATGTGAGAGCATGTAGTGTCTCATTTTTCTTGGCTACGAAAACCAAGGCTAGCAAACTCTCTCAATTGGAGAATACCTCTCTTCTGCACCTACTAACCTTCGGCTGAGGTAGTAGAGAGCTTTTTCTTTTCTTTCCTCATTCCTTGTGCCAGCATAGCTCCCAAAGAGTGCTCTATGGTTGCTATGTATAAGAGAGGGGGCGGCCTTTTATTGGAGCACCCAGCACTGGTGGAGTGTTCAAGTATGTCTTCAGGTGGTCCAGGGCATTCTGGCACTCCTGGTTCCATTGGACAGGGACATCCTTCCCATCAGCTTGTGGAAAGGCTGACATCGCCCAGAAAGATTTGAGACAAACCAACGGATGTATGCCAGTCGCCCTTGTAGTGATCTGAGCTTAGTCAGATCTTTGGTGGCGGCATCTCTTGGATAGCTTTGATCTTGCCAGGGTCAATTTCTATTCTTCTGTATCGGACAATGAAGCCAAGGAATTTTCTGCTAGATACCTGAATGCACACTTCATCGGGTTCATCTTTAACTCATACTGTCTCAGTCTTTCAAATACGACCCTGAGGTCAGCCAGGTGGTTTTCTCTTTTTCTGGTTTTGACTACCAGATCATCAATGTAGCACTCCACCTTCTTGTAAAGCAGCTCATCAAAGATCTTCGTCATTCCCTTTGGTAGGTAGCCCAGCATTTTTGAGACCAAATGGCATCCTCTTGTAGTGAATGATCCCTTTGGTGACCTGAAAGCAGTGTGCACCCTGTCTTGTTCCGCTATCCAGATTTGGTTATAGTCGGATGATCCATCCATGAATGACAAGGCCTCATGTCCGGTGGTCGCATCGATCATCACTTCGGTGATAGGCACTGGAAAAGTCATCTTTTGGGCAAGCCTTGTTCAAATCTCAGAAATCCACATAGATCCTGATCTGTCCATTCTTCTTTTTGACGGGGACAATGTTTGCTAACCAAGTTGTATATTGGTTTTCTTTGACAAAGTCCACATCTATCAATTTGTCCACTTCTGCACATACCTTGTTTATCAATTCCGGTCTCATTCTCCTAGGAGATTGCTTGACAGGTTCTATTTTCGGGTCAATTGCCAAGACGTGCTATGCCACGTGAGGGCTGAGTCCCGGCATTTCCTTATAGTTCCAGGCAAAGCGGTCCCGAAATTCTTGTAACAGCTGGATATACTGCTACTTCTCTTCTTCTGGGATGAGGGCACTCAAGAAGGTTGGTCTGTAATCATCTTTTGTGCCAAGGTTTACTTCCACCAACTCATCAACTGTGGCTTGGCCACCATCTTCAAACTCCTCTGGTGCCGGTTGAAGGTCTACAAAACCTTCTTCATCAGCTTCTTCCTCTAGCACCTCCATATATTCTCTTCGCTGGTCTTCAGCTGACATACTTTCTTCAGTCTCTTTTGTCTGTTGGGCCTCTTGGGTTGGATTTGGTGAGATACCTGTTGTCACTTCTTATTCTCTTGCCTCTTCTGAGCCCGTAGAGACCAGCTGAGCAGTCTCATTATTTTTGTTTCCCCAGCTGTTGGGAGTATCTGGGTGGCAGGGAGCTCCACAGGAGTACATGTGGGAGACATCGTTGCCCCTTGGGGAAGTTCATCACTTGTGTCTATAGCTGCTTTAGCTGTGTCTCTTTCTTCAGGGTAGTCATCATAAACCACCCTGCCCCTGATGGGCTCTTCTCTGTTTGGTTGGCTATACTGATCATGCCAACGGTATAGCTTCCTCCCATGACAAGTCGAGTCCCGAGTGCTGTGTAATTTTCAACAACTCCCTATCCATATTGGAGGGTACCATAACTTTTTGAACATCTCCCTTTGACTGAGACGTTGGCGAAGAGGGATTTGTTGTCTTTCAGCCAATCTGGTGACTGTGTTGGTCGTGTCTAAGATCCCATGATTGGTACCAAGGGATCTCCAGTCTCTTCGGGGATTTTACAATCATCATCCCTTCTCATTGGCTGCTTCTTAGCCACGTAGAAGACTGTAAAGCGGCCACATGGATGAGATATCACCATTGTCTTCAATGCCCTCACAATTTGACAGTTTATTTCAATAGCCGGCTTTGCGAGGCCCTCGAGAACTAGAATAAGTTATGGTTCTTCATCTTCTATTTGCACAGTCGAACCATGTTTGCAAACTGGGGCATCACATGACTGCACATCCACCTTCTTTCTTGGTGCAGGCTCTACAACAGCAACCCCCGGTGGTGGCGGTGGAAACCACTCATCAGCAACGAAGATTTCTTTCTCTTTGCCCTTCTGAGGGGCATGACTTTCCGAGTGCTCCATATACAAGTTAGCATCGAGGAGATGACACTCATAAACTTCAAATGGGTGCACATCGGTGAAAGCCCTATGCTCCTCCCCTCTTTGTTGTATTTAATATACTGGTGCAATGTTGATGGGACTACTCCATTTTGATGGAGCCATGGTCGACCCAACAAAGCCTTATAGGATGTATTTGCATTAATCACAGAAATTGGACCTTTGTCTTGAAGTCCCCCAGAATTAAGTCAAACTTTGCAACCCAACAGGGAACCTCGAACTTTTGGTTGAACCCTGCTATCCTCACATCCTGGACGGAAGTGAGGTGCACATTAAAATGATACTTCTGGTAGATCGTATATGGTAGGATGTTGAACACTGCTCCAGGATCTACAAGAATTCTGTTTAGGGCAGCCCATTCAATTGCCCCTCATGTATAAGGGTCTGTTGTGAGTGGTCATGGGGAGGGCATGTCCTCTGGGGTGAATGTGATGGACTCTGCATTGGCGACGGCAGCCTCTACCTGCATTTCTGCCAGGCAAGTCTCATTGCACCAGAGTTTGCAAGGCTGTGATCAGCGCCTTTGGTCTCTTTACTTAATGATAAGATTTCCCAAATGCTGAATCTTGTAGGGATTTTCTTCAATAGCTGATGATTCTGTTTTCTACTTTGACATCATCTAGCTTCAATTCTTCTTTGTCATTTGTGCCATTCTTGGCCTGGAGTCCACAGACCAGACTATTTTGCTCATTGTTGGCCTTCTTTTGTGCTATTGGGGGTTTAGACAGTGCTTTAGTTTGCTCTTCTACTTCCAGAAACTCAGCAAAAGATGGGATCATGCCCCCAGCCTCTCCATTAGTATAGAGCCTCGGAGGAGGTGGAACTTGCACCCCTCGAACTTTGGGTTCTAGGATTTGATAGGAAGGCTCCCCTCTGAAGATGATATTTTGATTGGCCGGAGGAGGGCATCCCCACTTTCTTCCGGTTCTTGTTGTGAATTCAAGTCCTGAAGATCTGACTTGATTGATGTCATTGGATGGGGGAGTAGATTACTTCCTCATCGTGATGCTCAGCCAAGCCCAGCAAGGATGAAATGGTGTTGCATGAGAGGGACACAACTACTTTCTTCTTCTCGTATCTTCTCTTCTTTTTCTTGGGTTTTGTAGTCTCTTGCCCCCAGAACAAATCATCCTGAGAGTGGGGTGTCTCTTGTACCACAGGTGCTTCCAGAGCCAACTTTTCGAGCTCTTCCCATGGCACATACTCTTGTAGTCAGATAGGATGCCTGTTCGGTTGCTCATACTCATCTAGTTCATCGATCAGTGCTTGCAAGTGTTCAAGCAAAGGGCTGCCCCCTCTGTATAGTGGTAGAGGCATTCGACGCCTTCTATTGCCAAGGTTCTTTGGATGACAACCCTGGGTTCTATTGAATGCCATATCGGGGTGACAATTGTCACAGGTGGCTAAGGTGTCACTCCCCAAATATGTACTTTTGGAGTCGGCTTCTTATCTGATCTCTTCTTTGTCTTGTTGGGCACTCTTTGCCAATCCTCCCGCTCCTTAATTGGGGTGAGGATATGAATTTCATATGTTTTCTCTGTGCTGGCTTCAGATATCTCTTCTAGCAATTGTTGGTATAGAGAGATCATATTGATCACAGCTTGCCGAATAGGGGGCTCATGTGGCTGGGGCGGATCAACCTTGTAATCCCCCATTTGTAATTCCCCTTCTTGATCAAAGACTCCATGATGTCTTTGAACACATAGCAGTCTTCCAAAGGATGCCCCAGGACTTGATGGTATAGACAGTACTGGGGATCATCCTTCTTTGTAGCCTCGTTAGGTCTCTTAGGTGTTGGGAGGGTGATTTTGTTGTATCTAATACCCCAATCAAACAATGTCTTGGTCTTTTCTTTGGGGAAGGAATATGGCTTCCTTACTTTGTCCTGGAAAGGGATGACCTTTCTCTGTGGTTCAGTCTTGTTGCTAGAGGATCCGGCCACTGCCTTGCCCCCATCTCTTTGCTTCTCGATGCTTTTGAGATCCACCATGTGCACCTCTTTCCCGACAGGCTTCTTATCAGTCGATTGCTCTTTTGGCTGGTGAACGAATTGGTGGAGTATTTTTCCAAAAAGGCTTCTATTTCTGCCACCACATTGTTCAGTCTCTCGAATGACCGGATCTCCATTCCAATCATTCTTTCCAGTAGTTCTCTCTTCAGATATTGCTTGCAGATTTGAACTGCATCTTCTTGGTGAGGAGGACGCTTGCACCTCATGCTAAGGTTCCTCCACTGCACGATATAATCTAGTGCTGTCTCATCATTCTTTAGCTTGGTTGTGTAGAGTTCAACTACTGTGACCTCCCTCTCCGCAATATAGAATCTCTCCTTGAACTTTTTCTGCATGTCCGTCTAGTCGGATATGGACCCTATAGAGAGGCTGGAGTACCATTCAAATGCCAGTCCTATTAAGGAGGAGCCGAAGAATTTCAACAAGTACGACTCATCGGCTTCTAAGTCCCCCATCACATTGATGTAATATGCTATATGTTCTTTTGGAGATCCTCACTCGTTGAACTTGTCAAACTTCGGAGGTTTGGTGATGCTCGGGGGCAGCTTCTTCACGACATGGTATGTAGGGTAAGGTACCCTATACACATCAAAAGCAATGTGCTCTCTGTCACCCCGTTCGGCGAGCTTCATTTCAATCATTTGTTCCACCATTAGCTTGTTGATGGTGGCGGGGTCCACTTGCTGAGGATAGAAGTGGCCCGACTGATTGTTTGGGGTGTTTATAATGGCCACCGGTGGCACCGAGGGTGGCTGTCGATTTTCAAATTGCTACTCAGGAGCGTGGGCAGGCGATGACTGTTGCTATTGCATAGAATAGCCTTATTGCGGCTAATATTGTTACTGCAGGTATTGTTGTTGAGAGAGTTGTGGTTGTGAAAGCTGGTATTGGGTTTGTTGATGCTGTTGTTGAGTTGAGGCTACGGGCGAATGTTGAAGTTGCTCATTCGCCGGTTGCGCAACAGTGCGTTGGGCCAAAGTCCCCATTGACCCTGAGGTCCCTTGAGGGGTTTCTCTCAAACCCTTAGCCTCTCGGGCTGCATGCCCTCAGTCTCTTTGCCTCTTATTTGTCGCTTGAGTGCTTCGATTTCAACCTGGTACTGCTGTAGCAACTCCAAGACAGCTGGATCTAGGGGTACAGTAAGAGGAGTCTCTTGTATTGTGCCCCCTGGCATCATTTCTGGCGGCGGGGAAATTTCATTGTTGCCCCCACTGCCCTGAGTAGTAATCACATTGGCAGTAATTGTCCTTATCTGGGTTGCGGAGGCATTAGCACCTCCATACGTAGCTATCAAGGATGATGCAGCTGCTCTTCTTCTTGTAACAGCATCGGGCCTCTCTGCCAATTATGTTAGCTCTTCGTTGTCGGTTGGCAAAGCCCCGTAGTGGCTCCCTATATCAGCCATGTG
Source organism: Colocasia esculenta (assembly GCA_014218235.1). Lineage (NCBI taxonomy): Eukaryota > Viridiplantae > Streptophyta > Magnoliopsida > Alismatales > Araceae > Colocasia > Colocasia esculenta. Next base: position 154,823,401 of record CM024757.1, read on the forward strand.
GCATGCAAAGACTTTCCACGAACCATTGCAGCCTCTTTTGACCCTCCGCGGTGCCTCATGCGGGAAGGTCATTCTTTTGAAGACAGATATTCTTGGCTTGATCTCTTTAGGCCGAGTGTGAACATGTTCACAAGGCACTTCATTCTCACTTGAGCTGCTTTCTAGCTCAACAGATAGAATTTCTGCATCTTTTGAGGGTTTTAGCCGCCTTGAAGAGAAATTTAGCGGACTGCCAAATCGACGTAGCTCAGCTTTCTTGTCGTGGAAATGGCCATATGCAAGAGCGTCTCCTTGTCGAACCTTAGATTTGAGGGTCCGTCGTGGGTGCCACCTACCTGGAACCCTTGCCTCAAACATTTCCTCTGGCATTGCCCCTACACTATGAGCTCTTTCTCTTCAGGGATTCTAGTCTTCCTCGGTCTCCGGACCTGCTTGAATTTAATAGGTTTTAGGGGCAGCTTGCCCTCAAAAGTGTTGTACATTTGTCTCTTTCTGGCTAAAGCTTGAAATGAGTTCTTCACAGGTACTGTTAGTGTCACCTGCTCTAGTACAACTTTAGCTCGTCTGGCTTGCAGGTGGATCCTCACGCCACCGACTAACACACTTTTTCTAGAGTTGGAGACTCACGCACGGAGAGTGACAATCTCCTCATCCCCTTGCCTGTTGACAATGTCTTTTGGTTCTCTTTCCTTTGTTCTTGTTGCCATGTTCCATGTGATGAACATGGCAGCTCAGCTTCTTTGTGGTCTCATTGACATCAGCTTCAGCTTCAGCTTCAGTTTCAGCTTCTGGGTGCAGTATGTTGACGAAGGCAACCCCCAAGAGGTTGGGGAACTCCACGACTGAAGGAAAGTCCCCGAAGCAAGTCGGCACGGCAAGGTAGCCATACCGGGCATGATCTTGGACGATCTGGGGTCCAAAACGCACTTCAGCCATTTGAATGTTAGTACCCCTGCCACGTAATTCAAAACGACAGTTAGTATTGAGTATAAAGGCCACGAGGCTTTCTATTCTGGCAAGGAGATGAAGGGAAGTTTGGTCCCACCGGACGTGCCACGCTGTGGAAATAGATTTATGGATAATCCATCATAAATCATTTAAAAATCTTTTTAAGTTCTCATTTATCATGTTCTCATGTATATGGATGCATATTGCAAATTCAAGTCCCATCGAGTGCTACTTGAGCGGTGTGGACGAGAGATGAATTGGCAATCGCATAGTGCAGACGTGCCAGTCACTGAAGTGACAACATGTTCTGCCTCCGAGAGTCGAAGGACTTTAAGTCTATTTGCGCACCGTTTGATTTCGTCAAACGAAAGTGGAAATTGGGTCGGGACTAAGATTCCGTCGTTGCCTGAGCGCAACGACGTTAGTTACATCTCTCTGAGAGAGAAAACCCTTGATTAATCGCCAGATTAGTAAGTCTCGTGGCCCAAGACGGAAACATCCGATAAAGGTGCAAAGTGCGTGCTGAAGTGAAGCCAAAATAGCAACGAGAAAGATGTCTATTTAATAGCATTTGACTCATCATGATAATTATCATCTTCATATACAATTGTTGGATCTTTTATTCATTTATTCATGTGATTAATGCCGATGCGTTCTCTTTGTTCCACTTGAAACATGATAGTCGTAGTTATGCTGGTGAGTTGGCAGACCTCAGCTGAGTCAGTAGACTGCTGAGTCAAAGGAGTTGGCAGAACCTCGCTGCAACAATGAGTCGACAGACTGTTGAGTCAGGGTATGACTGAGTCGGTAGAACCCTGCTGGTCAGTGAGTCGGCAGACTGCTGAGTTAGAGCATGACTGAGTCAACAGACTGTTGCTATATCAATGAGTCGGAAGACCCTTGAGTCAGAGCATGACTGAGTCGGCAGAATCCTGCTGAACTAGTGAGTCGGCAAACTGTCACAATGCTGCCGAATCACCCAGCCAGTATGGTTTTAAAGGCTTTTAGTCACATGAAAATGTACGAGAAAGTTTGCTGCACCTCCCCTTATTCATAGCAAAGGGGGAGGTCACGGTACTCGTCCACCATGATGGAGATGGTACCAAAAACGAGGTGTTTGCCGTGCATAACGTCACCCAAACGGCACACGGTATCGATTCTCGAAGCTATCCTACGAGGGAATCGATAACTACCGAGACCAAAAACAGACGTTCTCATCAATCGAGGCTTGCCGGCTCATCGTTCATGTAGCTTGCCGACTCAGTAGCTTAAACCTCTTCACTGGTTCATTGAGTCAGCAACCTATTGAATCCTTGCCAACTCACTAGCCAGAAACATTTAACAGTTCGCAATTCAAGGGAAAAATTCGTCAGCATCTTCCCCAGACTCGTAAAACATGAGGGAGTTCGCGATACCCATCCACCACGGAGGAGATGGTACTAAAACGGGGTGTTTGCCACATATGGCATCACCCAAATGACATACGGTACTGATTCCCAAGATGTGCCTACGAGGGAACTGATGAGTACCGAGACCAAACAAAACCCAGTTGGCAATCCAATGATGTTTGAATCTAGATAATCGGGCATAGATATCATGTTATCTAACCCGAGGTCTCATAGATGTCTCATTTCTAGGTGAGTCGGTAGCAAACGCACTTCTGCTTGAGTGAGTCGGCAACACCCATTCATAAGGGATGGCGCTCAGTTTGAAGGCATACTCATGACGAACAAGCGGGGTACGTTCACACACGGGACTGAGGCATAACCCGGTCGATTTAAGCTCTTAGGTGGGTCAGAACATCATGCCAACTAATTTTTAAATGCTTGAAGCTCACTGCCATAGTGAGTTGGCAGCAAGCCTTCAACATGGAAACAGTGATTTGCATGATTTTCGCCCCCGAAAAATGGGATAAACACATCATACTCATGATTTTGGAAGTAATTAGATCATATTTAACCCCTAGACAGAGCATGGATATCATCTTATCCAACTCTTTGGTGCTTAATTAGGCTTGAAATTGCAGTGAGTCGGCAAGAAACATTTAAGCACAAAACTTAGAAATGGGGGGGGGGGGGGGGGGGATTTCCACTGCCAAAGGAAAAAAACAACACTCTCAAGAGGGATTTGAGGTCCGTCAGACCCACTTCAGGGCTCAAGCAAGATGTGGATATCGATTTACCCACTCTTGGATGCCCAAAGACTCACATGGCAGTGAGTCGACAGCCTGCATTCAAAGAGGACTGAACACAACACCCTTGTTGAGGGAAAATCGATGGGTGATTGAATAGAAAAACACATGGGGAAAGGAAACACATGTTTGTGCAATAAGAACAAACCTTAAAAAAAGGACAACCACATCACATTGCATAAAGGAAGAAGACAAACATGCTATCTTGTCTCATGGAGCTCATACAATATTTAGAAGAGGCAATAAATGCCCATCACATGTCACATGGGGGGATGGGGAAAAGACAATAGACTAAAGCTATTATGATTTAACAAGAGAGGGGAAGGGAAAGGTAGAAAACAAAAAGAAATGAACCAAAGGGGAAGGGGCGATGCCCCCCTTTCCTTGGACTCCCTCCTCTCTCTTTCTCACCCCACTCACCCTCCTTTCTTGCTCTCTTGGGAAGAGGGACCAGCAGCTTTCCTCCTCCTTTTCCTCTTCTTCTCTTCACCTTATAGCAGACCAGCGAACTACCCCCTTCTCTTCTCTCTTTTTTTCTCTTCTACTCTATTCTTTCTCTCTCGCAGTAGACCAACGAACCAACCCCTCTCTTCCCTCTTTTTTCTCTTCTACTCTCTTCTCTCTTCACAGGAAACTAGAACCGAGAGCCCCATTTTGCCTCTGCTCACCTTTTTGCTGGCCCCCTTGCTTGCTGCGCAAGCAAGCTTCTTTTAAGGGGCTGGGAGCGGCCTCTTCCCACTTCCTGCACATGGCCTGATTTTTGGGCCTCATATGGCCTGGTTTTTGGGCCCCATTTGCTCTGTGTTTTTTCTGTTTCTATTTCCTCTTTTTTTAACGTCCACAAGCTTCCAACTCTTTACCTATTGGGCCAGGTGAATAGGCTCAAATAGGCCAAGTTGGCCTTCCCCCTCCACAAAAAGATTAATCCAGTTTGTCCGAAGGGGCTAACTATACATTTCCAAAGCAAATAAGCATTTAACTCAGTATAACGTTATTCTTTGGATTGACTTAGGTTAACTCTATCCCTTTTCTAAAGTGACCCATGATGTATGTGGAGAGTTGGCTACTAGACCACTCTTTGAATATTGGAGTCGGCCATCTTGAGTCAGGGTGATAGTTAGAGAGGCATTACTATGAAGCTTGTTTTTTTTTTTGGTTCTTGTGGTGATTATGTTCCACCTCCAAGAAGCAGTGAGTGGCTTAAACTGTTCTAACATTCATTTAGGTCACATCTTCTATATGAGTTTCATGGAAATTATGGACTCTATATGCGACTAATGTCGGCCTCAAGTGGAGAGAGTTGTTTTTTTTTTATGGTATTGTATGCTTCTGGAGTTCGCTACTTTTTTTTGAAGGGTAATGTTGCAATATGTTTGGAACTATTCATGAAGGAGACCAACATTTTTTTGTACTTCTAAAAGAGAAACTACTCTTGATTTGTGGTCTCTTCATCTGATTTTTAGGTTACCGATCGAGGGAGATTCATACGAAGATGTCTGTCTCCTTTACAGTCTCGAAAGGTGCCACATGTGGGAACTATAATATCTGGTTTTTTATACATAGTCGATAGCATCGTATTGAGATCTTGAAGAAGCTGATGGGGAACATACATCTACTACTCGATCAAGAAAGAAGATGGCCCGTGGTCACAAGTGGCTTTGCTTCCTTTCATGATGGCAAACTAAAATGTATGTCTCTAAGGGATCGGATCTCCAGAGTTAGTGCACAGGCATGTCCTGGGTCAGGCTCTCCATTCACCCCTTGGCTCCTTTGGGTCTTTAGGGCTAGAGAAACATTTACTGCACCAAGTATATTGCGCCTTGCATACTGTTCACACTATGATTGGCTAGCACACGGACATACATAATGTATCACTTATGAGTGATATTTGATGCACAGTACCTCCTGATGGTGTGGGTGCAAATCGGACAGTCATTGAATGCCCATCCCCTTAACGTGATGACCCAGCCAATCACGCTGTGGTTTGCGCGCCCACCAAATATTTCTCATCGCTTATAAGTAGGGCGTGACACATCCCAAGTGCAATAAATCGTTCTCTTAAGACTATGTTCTGTTGGATCTCACGGTCCTCCCTTAGCCTGAATGGGTTTTCCTTAGCCCAGTTTATGTACTAGTGGGCTTTGATCCAATTCGTTTTAGAAGGCATATTTCCACAGTGCGTTCAAATCTTGGAAGGAGAAAATTTCTTACTTTCTGCAGAGATTGCGTTGTGCCAGAGCACTTGAAGAAAAAGGCGACGGGATGTGACAGTCTAATATATACGTATGTACATATAGCTGTACCTCGAAATATGTACCTTGAAGGTTTGTTGTAAAAGGTTGGGGGAGATATATGTTATGATGCCATGCATTACGCCATTCGATTGATTATATTACTTAGCACTATTTTATGTCGAAATCAGAGGTCGGAAAGGTTGACCTTATGTTCAAATCTCATGATCAATTGACCGGATAAGAGAGTGTCAAACCAGATGTGTATTGCTCAAAGTTAGTAAATAATATAGGGGTTCTAATTTCTAAACCTAAGTCGATGATTCAACGGACCGAATATTTATTTTCTAGTTTGAAAATCTTTTAGTATAAATCTTTGCCAGCACTGCATTCATAACCCATGATAACAAATGCATCTCATATCAGGTACGCCGTGAGAAGCATCCACAATGATGATGATTTCTGTCTGGAGTTCCACTTCCTTGAGGACTAGGAGTAAGACCGTAGAAAGCACTAATCACAAATTAAGACAAGGGGATTGGATGGTATCTTTCCACAGTGTGATATCTATTCACGAAGAACTTGAGATATATCATCTTTGTGCTCTTGGCTCTTTAGTAGCACTATTTAGTGGCTATATGTCACTTTTTTATCGGGAGTAATAAGCAAGATAGCTATTTGGTAATTATCTAGGGCTTATGTCAAATAAATCTAGATAAAAAAATGACATTTCTAACTCACTGTTCCATCCCTAAATCTTAGGTTAGAGAACACTGACTGAAGAGAGCAGTCCGGCTGTACAAAAGATCCGTATTTAAAGAGTGGTTTAGTGGTTAGTCTTCTATATACACCAAAATGAGGTCAGAGAATCCAATCCTACGAGAAGCAAGTTTAGGGGGTATTATTAAGAAGGCAATATAATAGGATAATCTTGCAACCAAAAAAAAAAAACACACACACACAGAGACAGTGAGACACGTGTAAGAGAAGAGAGAAGAAGAAAACAAATACAGATCGTTGTCAGTTGACAATATTGGCTTATGGGCCTAATGGGCCATGCATGGCAGAGGCATCTGAACTGTGTGTGTTTCTTTGACCTGTTCCTTGTATAATTAACTTAGCCCATGTGGGAACCCTTTCATTTGGGTTTGTGGGTATAGCTAGATGGGTTGTGGGTTTGCTTCTATTAGTTGAATTGCATCTATTGAAATGAGTAGATGGTCTTCATTAAATGAAAGAATACACAAAGATAAATACAATCATTACGAATTTTAATTTCAATTTAAAAGGAATAAGTACATGTAAAAATACATATATCTGAATTAAAACAGATCTGTAAGATTCGCAGAGAATTAAGTAAAACAACAAAAATAAAGGGGGAAAAAAAGAGGTAAGAGACACGGTCATGAGATGGAGACCCACCAAGCTATGCATATCTGTTGTAAGCACAAGCTGCACAACCAACCTGGCCGTGATCTTTCTTCCTATACTATTATTATTATTGTTTTTATTTGTTGGTTTTTTTTAGAGAAAAGGACGAGGCCTTTGTCTGCTACCACCCATGTCTTTTTGGCAGGCGCATTAACCCCACCCGTGGGACTGTGTTGGATTGGAGGTTATTTCTAAAGTTGAAGGCGACACGCGAAAAGATATGTTTGGATTTTCTCTGCCCCTTCTAATTTAACTCCTTGTCTTGGCTTCCCAAGATAAAGACCATCAGGCTTTATCATTGAGAAAGTTATACATATATCCCTCAAAATGACGTATACTACTGTTATTGGGCACTGTTGAGGTTGTGATGTATAACTTAATCTGCCCCTTCTAAATTTAACTCCTTGTCTTGGCTTCCCAAGATAAAGACCATCAAACTTTATCATTGAGAAAGTTATACATATATCCCTGAAAAATGATGTATACTACTGTTATTGGGCACTGTTGAGGTTGTGATGTATAACTTAAAGAGTCTCACAACCACTACAAGGAAGAGTGGATTTGTCAACAGCTATATGTCAGCGGCTTAAAGAAACCGTTGACAAAAGGCTTTTTTGTCAGCAAGTATTGTTGGCCGTTGACATAAGTTAATATTTGTCTAATATATGTCAGTGATTTTTTATATTCGTTGACAAATATTTATAATTATAATTATAATTTTAATATTTTTAATTAATATATTATTTTTAAATGATATTATGATTGTCAGCGGCCGTAGCCGTTGACATATATAATTATAATTATAATTTATAATTTAATATTTTTAATTAATATATTATGTTTAAATGATATTATTAATGTCAGCGGCCAATGTAGCCGTTGACATATATTTTCCTTTTTTGACAAATATTTATAATTATAATTTATATTTTAATATTTTTAATTAATATATTATTTTTAAATAATATTATAAATGTCAGCTGCCAGTAGCCGCTGACATATTTTCCCTTTTTTTTAACCACCCCGGCGGCACAGTACTGCGATCCCCCAAACCCTTCCCCACCCCCGCGGCCCCAAACCCTGCGATCCCCCAAACCTTCTTCTCCCCTGCGGCGATCTCCACTGCAGCTCGCGGCGACGATCTCCCCACCCCCCTCCCCCCCCCCCCGCGCCGCCTCCGTGCCGACGGTCTCCGATCGTGTTCCGCCGCCTCCGACGGCCTTCGATCGTGTTCGTGCCGCGTCCGCTCGCGACGATCAGCCCACCGCGCCGGCGGCCTCCGATCGTGTTCGTGCTGCCTCCGCTCGCGACGATCACCGCCCCCACGCCGGCCGCCTCCTCCTCCGGCTAGCTCCAACCGGATCGTGTTCGCGCCGTCCACCATCACCGGCTCCGGTGACTCCCTCCGGCCTCCACCGTTGCCGCCTCCGGCTCCACGGCGTCCACCCTCTTCGAAGGTAGGTAACTCCCTCCGGCCTTCTCCCTCCCTCTCTCCCTCCGGCCCCCTGCTCTCTCTCTCCCTCTCTCACTCTCTCTTCTGACTTCTCCCAGTGCGCAGCCCCCTCCCTCCCTTCATCCCTCTCTCACTCTCTCATCAGTCATCTCCCTCTCTACCTCCCTCCCTCCGGCCCCTGCTCCCTCCCTCTCTCTCTCACTCTCTCTTCTCCCAGACTGCGCAGAGGGCCTCCGGCCCCCTGCTCCCTCCCTCCCTCTCTCACTCTCTTCTCCCAGAGTGCACAGAGGCCCTCCGGCCCCCTGCTCCCTCCCTCGGTCCCTCTCTCACTCTCTCATCTCCCGAGCATATCCCAGTATCATCATCTGGAATCTAAACATTGTTTTCCAATTGTAACTTTGTTAGCAGATTATAGCCTTCCTAATATAAGATCTGATTCTAACAGACCACTGAAGAACAACCTCTCGTCTAGACCACATACCAATCAATAGGAAAGCTAGCTCCACTTCAGAACATCTACTGACCTTCTTTAGAACTATTATGCAGTTTTTCATCTTCAGATAGGAGAGGCTTGAGTGAGAAGAAAACACGTCTTTAATTTGCTTACAATCCAACTGTATGATTTTTCAGTTCATGGTCTGCTGTTAACCATATACTGACGTTTTTCTTCATCGGTCAGTACATTTTTAGGAAATGGGAAAGGTTACAGAGTTCTGTATATATGTGAGCTCCACACCCATAACTTATAAAAAAGTGCATTTCGAGGACCAAACTATATGGACTCAGCGGTAGACATACCTAGCAAGTGTCAGATTTGGTGACACAACATTGATGGATTCGAGGATGAAGCACACGAGCTACGAAAGTGCTACTTGACTGGGAGTGCCCATGTAGAACCATCAAGGTGTGAGGGTAGGAATGAGGGGATATGGGCAAAAAATGGGAAATATACAAATAAATATGCCTACTAACCATGGATAAGTCATGGTATCACTAAACAGGCTAAGCTAGTTTTGGTCATTGACAGTTTCGCATTAGCCTGCTTGGTGATACCGGATATCGTCTAAATCCAAACAATCCTTACTATAACTTTCTTCTATCCATATTGAGGCAAATTAGACTATTTAGTTGTATATAATAGATAATAACCCGAGATATGGCTTAGAGGCAGCCGGCTATCTGACCTGGCACCGAATTAAGTCTCAAGCACGGTTAGATTGTTTTTGTATCAATTGATGTACATGTATCCAGTGGGAGATTTACTTCACACTTTATTTCTTTCTGTCTGCAATCATCTTTTTTATCTTCTCTCTTAGCCCTTTATACTAGAGCCTTAATGGATGATTGGAAGTTTTTCTCTAGATGGATCATGATTATTACATGCCAATCTGTTCTGCATACTTCCAAGGAGGAGTGGACAGTGCTGTATCAGATTATAAGTCGTGTTGATGTGAACTCACGTGTGCAGTTATCCTTGGCATTTTCCATTTTCTGTAATATTTTCCTCAATCTGTCATAAGTATGCATTCATGTATAAAATTCTTTGCTGGTGCTATTCTAAGGAAATCTCTATATCTCTTCTTGCTGCAGATCCACTGTATCTTATACAATCCTTTTTTTCCATGGGGTTGGGAAAGTGAGGGCCACATATCTCATATTTGGTGTAGTTTTTTCCTTTTTCTGAGCACTGTTTGACTGCACCCTGATGCTTGAGCTGAATGCCACTTCCAATGTTATCTAGGTTTCTTGTTGAAAAGCTTGGATTTGATGAGGATCGGCACTTGACAACTTGTGCTTCAGCATTCAACATTACTATACCATTAATTGCTTGGAGGTCTTTATAAGCTACATCCACACTAATCTGCTTATTCTGTATCCAGAATTGCCAATCTTGGTAAGCCCTTTGAATAATATGGTGTGGAGTAAGAATTTTATTCTCATACACTGCCCTACGTCGAGTCTACTTATCATAACTGCCAAAACTTGAGGTGCGCAAAGTGGAGGGCGAGGAGAATCAAGGGTGAGGAGATTAAACAGGGATGCAACGAGGAGGGAACGCAGGTGGAAAAGGGGCTGCCACAAACGGGGTAGAAAACTTGGAATAAATAGAGGAAACAGAAAAAAAAAAAGAGCGTATATGGATATGAATGTGTGATTTTTTGCAGGATGTGATTGTCTTCGTATATTTTAATGCAGGATGCAAGCGTATAGATATGAATGTGTGGATGTGGTGTGTGAATGTATGGACCTTTTTTTTCCTTTTTTGCCCGTTCAAGACTTTTATAGGATATATGTTTTTACTGTCTTTTGATGGTAATGACATATATCCTAACAAAAGTCTTGAATTGTCCTATTGGACAGTCTGTGGATATTTTGATCATCTGATGTTCTCCATTATATGTGCTTATGATTGTCTTAAAATTTCGACGGCATCTCCCTACTCTTCTCTAATATACCTGCTAATTTTAACTACTCAACTTTTCACTTGTAGTTTATACGAGTGATTTTTGAGCAAAGTTAAATTTAGTAAATAATAGTGGTATATTGGAGAAGTGTGGGGAGATGCTGCCGAAATTTTAAGACAATCATAAGCACATATAATGGAGAACATCAGATGATCAAAATATCCATGGATGGGCAAGATTTGATGTAGGTACCCCATTTTATTTGACAATGTATGTATACAGGTGGATGTACACATGTGGATTTGCTCTTGATACAAGGGAGGTGCTGCCGAATTTTTTACTGAATTCTTTGTTTATGGTTATAGGATATATAGAAATGGATGGACCTGATAAGACTTGGATGGAACTTGTTAATAATCGAGGAGATCCTAGATATCTGAAGGGAAAAGTTGAACCTGTTAATAATGGATGGACGTTTTCTAGCAGGAAAAGTTGAACCTCGTACACTGTCTGAAGACGAAGTTCGTTTGGCACATATTTATATTTTGAGACAGATTGAACATATGGATCAATTTTTTGAAATATACATGTCCTCTATGCATCGTACTTGGCGTGGAGTTTTGAAGAAACGGGTAAATTAATATTTTTCCTTATATGCACATGTCAATTCTTTAATTCTTTAATGTCTCATTCTGTCCACCTAAAGAGGACGATGAAAATAGGTAAGTTGTTTGTGAAGGGTGACAGAGAGGTTGAAGAATGGTGAGTTGGACGGACCAACATTGTTTGTGATGGTTCTCAGTCTGTTATAGTCAGGGAAATTGGGAATCAGGACACTCTGTATGTAGGTCCCTGTGTCTTTCAACTGGTTTCAGCAGGTGATACCAGTCATTGTTCCTTTCATGTGGGTTACATAAGCCAAGCATAACCCTGGAGTCGGAACGGGTACACAGACAAAAATGTTCTTGCAAATGGAAAAGTTCATGTGGTTTGTTCATTTGTTTGGTTCAGGACAGTATAAAGATTTCCTTTGTTTACAAAGCATCATTACATGAATGCACTATAAGCATGGGACGTAAAGAATAAAGGGAGAAGAAAGGTTATCAGTGGTTACTGTGTACAGCACCACAGATTTAATCAGGAGAAAGGTTATCATTACATGAATGCACTATTCTCTTCCCTTATTCTTTGACTTACCTTGACTAATGATGTAAGAGTTACTGTGTACAGCACCACAGATTTAATCAGGAGAAAGATTGCAATCTTTGACTCAAAAGATCATGGCTAGCACAATAGTGAGGCAGTCTGTAATTTTTTTGAACCTCTCAGGTTGAACCTCTCAGGAGGACTTGGTAGAGTTTTGATTGATGACCTTTTCTCTCAAAAATAGAAGTGCTTTTTTGACATTAGTTCTCTATTACTGTATTAGGTTTCCCTTGTTCTGCTGATGTTGGTGAGGCCTCTTTTGTATGCTTGTATAAACCAATATAAATTATACTAAATTTGTACTCTTGAGGATAATGTGCTTACTCATTTGAGAAATCTAATTGCTGCTGTCTATTTCTAAAACTATAATAATGTTAACTCCCAACAGGTGGTGACCGAAAATCCATAAGATCCATCCTGAACTTTTCACTAATCTTTACTTCTTTCAGGCACTGGCAGTTTTAACCTTCAGCAAATTTCAGGTCTTTTCACAGTGTATCCTACATCTTTTTGAAAGAGAAATATTTATTGTACTTGTCAATTAATTTTTGAGTTACTTTTTAGTTTTACTATTGTCAGTACTCTTATTTACAAGCACATTTATTTTCACTACTTTTAATGTGGAACTAAAAAAATTATGTCTCTATACAGCATTATACAGGTAAATCTTTTGATGATGCCATTGCCTCAGTTCCAGCTGGTGTTAATCCGCAAGATTGGCAGATAATGTGTGCAAAATGGAACACTTCGGATGAGCAGGTAATAATAAAGTTTTATAGTACATCTTCATTTTTTATTTTAACATTTAAAATATTTGTTGGCAGAATATCGCTGATCGTAATAAGACAAATCGCTCTCATCAATCTATGCCATATAGAAAGGGCAGGAAGAGTCATTATCAATTGAAGGATGATTTTGTAAGTTAAATATTTAGTTAAAATTTACTATCAGTTTAATATTTATTTAATTCTTACTCTCTTTAACACATGTAAACAGCGCCTTGCTCATGATCGTGAACCAAATCGTGTGGAGATCTTTAAAATTGGCAGATGCAAGGAATTACCTGATGGCAATGAGCAGTGGGTAGATGACGAGAGTAGGAGTCGATATGTAAGTGTATTTTTAACATTTATCATTAATGTTTATGTGATATTTTTTATGATAAATAATAATTTTTTTGAATTTTTTATGCAGGAGAGGATGATTCAGCTATCGACTCCTTCACTAGATAGTGAGAGTGGGAGTACCCCCATTTCTGCTGAGGAGGCTTTTGTTTCAGTTATGGGGAAGGGCCGATCTGGTCGCATTCGTTGCGGAGGCAGTCGAGAGACACGTCGCACATGGTATGGGACAGGAGAAGGGTCGAGCTCCACTGACTATCAGCAACAGATTAACAACATTGAAAACACTCTCAGAATAGAGGTTGAGGAGTTGCGTACAGAGGCGCGCAGACGTGACTCAGAGATGGATGATATGCGGAGGGAGTTGGAGCAGCTGCGTAAACGAGAGTCTGAGATGGATGACATACGTAGACAGATGCTGCAGATGAGCACATTCATGACTCAGTTTCAGACTAGTCAGAGATTTGCTGCGTCAGCTCCATCGAGAGCACCAGAGGATGACCACGTAGATACTGATGCTGAGGGAGATGACTATGATGATGATGATTGCTAGATAGATATTTTGATGACATTAATTTAGAGACTTTGATTTATTTTAGTTGTATTATTTGTTTTCTTGTTGTGTTTGTATTCAGGTATTTTGTACAAACAGAAATTTGATGTTATATGAATTGACTATTTTGATGTTGTATGAATTGAGTATTTAGAGATTTTGATGTTATATGAATTGAATGTGGATTTATTTGAGCATGTAACCTTTTCTTGATTATACTCTTGATTATAAATGTTGTATGTAAATTTATTTGAGCATGTAATCAAATGGAGAGTTGCCATTTCTTATGTTATTAATGGGTTGGTGCAGAGGTATCCCATGTGTAATGTGTGTAGTCTTTGATTTCCAAGAATTTGATAGATTTATGTATTTGTCAGTTTCATACAATTAAGATGACTGAAATAAAAAGATGTGAATTCAGGGTTACATGTTTTCAGTGGTTTTTGTTATTTGTTTGGCAATTTCTGTGCATAAAATTTTATGGTGGTTGATTTCTTCCTTTGGCAATTTCAGGTAGGGTCTTATTGATGCTGGGAAAAGTACAGTTTGAGCTGCAAAGGCTTGTTGATAGCTATGTAAGTCTTCATTGTTCTGTTGACAAGGCAGTTTCATGATTCTCGATTAGAAGCCTGGGCCATATTGCTTATAAATCACAAATACTCGTAGTAAAATTTGGCCATTCATTTTTCAGCGTTCTCATATTACACAGACAATAACAACCCCCTCAGAGTCTCTGCTCAATGAACTTCGAACAGTGGAGGTTTGTTCCTTTTGGACATAATTTTTGCTATGTAAAAGATGGTGTTGTATGCAGAGAGTTTCTGTTAAAGAATTGAAAGTATTTTTCAATGTGCTTTCCATGCACTTAAAAGCTAGAATTAATTAGATTTTGTACTGTCTCTTTTTACATTGTTGTCATTCTGCTTCCCACAAAGATACCCTGTTTCTTTAGGTGATCATGGAAGAAACTTCAGTTAAGTAAAGAAAGAGGAGAATACATGAAGCAAAGTCCATTATTTCGTTAAAAAACTATAATTAGCTTGAAGTCCTCTCCCCAGGAAAAAGTAATGGCCAAAAAGTTTAGAAAATGATAGAGCTAGAGCATTTCTATAGGGTAAAGAGATAATGCCAAGCTTGTGCTGTGAACCTTGTTCTCTGGCATCATGGAATCTAGTACTGATTCCTCTGGTTTTGTAATGGATTGAATTGAAAGAGCGAGGTAGAGAATCTTACCTATTGTAGGAAGGATCTAAGATTTACATGAGGAATGAAGGACTTGGATAATATAGGTATTGAAGAAGGTATTGTTAAGTGGCATGAGCTTGGTTGTGAGGAATGTGATCTAGACAGTCTTGTTATAGTGAGAAGGGATAGTGCTGCTATGAGAATTTTGGATGGAAGAACACTGATTGTTACAACTTTGCATGCTGAGGATGATACTGTGATTAAGTCAACATGGCACAATTGCAAGCATGTTGGCCTGAATCTGTTGAATTTCCATGCACTTAAATGCTAACCATGCATATTAAGTGAAACCTATCTGATACATGAATCCCCATGGTAGCTTCGTCAAATGTTTGTCTGGAATGCACATTTATTATTTATCTGACATGATTATGTTGGAGCATCGGTTCTCATTAACTTGGTATGTCTTCACTTGCTTTGAGAGAAGGGTGGTGGTGGTGGTGAATCCACTTCACCTTTTGCATTTGGATAGTGCAGAATCGGCCAAACCTTAGCAAAATTAGCCAATTTGGACTTGAATCACCAGGTGGCAATCTGGTTCTTGGGTGTACTAGAACCCAAATTATGAAATTTAATGGGAATTGGCCTGAATCTGTTGAATTTGGAATTGCAGATTTGGGCAATCCAGACCCACTCTGGGTTAAGTCAGCTGAACCCTTTTCACGGCCTTTTTGTTAATGTTTGGTGTGCCGTAAAATGATGTGTGGAAATGCCACAGAAGATGTCTTTTTTTTTTTTTTGGGGTCCATTTTCTCCTTAACATGTTTGGAGTGTTTTTAAGTACTTAAGATTTCTAGCAAAATGCAGTCAATCCCTGTTCCATGGTCTATTTTCTCCGTTCCGGCCCAGAACTAGTGTATTCTCAAAAGCCAGGATTTTTAGACCCTGTGGTTTAAAAAGAGACACAGAAGATTACGGCTTTTCTACAGCAAAGCAAAGAATAGTACCCTTGTCTCTTAATTGCCAATAGCTTCTTCTAAACACTACCCAGCTGGATATGTGAATAGAATGTTAAATTCTTGCTGATCCTTCTTTAATGTACATGACAGGTGGTGATAAAGGAAGAAGAAGATATGATAGATTCGTCTGAATTATATGCACATCTCAGTGGCATGAATTCCTTCAAGTGCAACTACACCTTGGAATCTTGGATATAAGCAAGCAGTTTGACGGATGTGAGTCCCAACTTTTTTTTCCTTCTTGTGGAACATCCATTCACCAACGGATCACTGTGATGTAGGTATTTTTGTATAAAAAAATAGAATTTTAAAAGAATTTATATAAAAAAAAATTTATACTAACATTTGTCAGCGGCTTAAGGCCGCTGACAAAAATAAAATTACTATTTGTCAGCGGCTAAAGAAACCGCTGACAAAAAAATTTTATGTCAGCGGTTCTTAAAGAGGCCGCTGACACAAATGTTTTACGTCAGCGGCTTAGGGCCGCTGACAAATATTTTTTATGTCAGTGATCGTTTACTGACCGTTGACGTAAATTTTTTTTGCCAGCGGCTTTGAGCCGCTGACATAAAATTTGTTGTCAGCGGCCTACTCATCCGTTGACGTATGTTTAGTCGACGACAAAAATGTCGACGGCTTTGTCTACGGACTCTAGCCGTTGACATATGTTTTTGTCAACGAAATTTTTACTTTTGTCAACGACGTTTAGCCGCTGACATATGTCTTTTGTCTTGTAGTGAACATTAAACGGCAGTGAGCTTTCTAGGTAATAATGGAATGGAACCATTCTTATAATTAAAAATTTTTGGATAAAATTAATCATATCAAAGTTGATGTTGTGGAATACATGATTGATGAAGTTGTCCGCAAAACCTGCAAGGCCGACCAGATTTGAATCTAGGGTCTGAGGTTGAGTGTTCGAGATGTTGTTGAGAGTTGAGAAGCAAGGCAGCACTTGTTAGGCCGACATCGAAATGGGCCGACAAGAAGTCAATCCCGAATGATGTTTTGGGGTCAAGCCTCCGACTCTCAAATCAAGAATGACTTTTGAGAGAAGCAAAGGGAATTGGGAGAGAGAGAAAGAGAGTCGAAAAACTAGAGTCGAGAGGTCTTGATGGGTTCTGCCCTCTTGACTTGTGACTGCAGTGTTGTATACATAAGCTAGGGGTAGATAGATGACTTCTGACATCGCTGGTAGAGTTGGGCCTCACGGCATCATTACTGTTATGAGATTTGCAAGAGAAGTCGTTGGATTTCCCCTTTGTGTGCTGATAGAAGCAAATCTTGTGCTTTTCTCCTTTGATCATGCGTTGAATGTGTGCTAATCGTGCGTTGGCCATCTCGGCATAAGGAGGAGGTAGCTCACCAATCGTGCCGAGGTCGGTGTTGACCATGCTATGGAGACCCAAAGGGGGTTAAATGAGTCTTAGTCGCAATAATAGTAAATTAAAAATAAATGCTACAAGTAAGCACAACAGAATGAAAGACACAAGCAAAGTAATATCCCAACAGATGATGTACAAACCCTACCCAAGTCTTCCTCTAATGGAGAGTACAACCCGGCCACACTGGTCCTCCTCTCAACATAGAGAAACAATCGTCTAGTGCCACACACAAAGGCCTTCCTCTCAACAAAAGGCACACAAACACATAGACCCAACACTTTCGAGGAAGTAATTTCTAAGAGAACGTCTTCTTTAAAGACAAATAAGGCAACAATGAAAGCTCTACAACCAATATTGGCTTCAACAAAGATATAGTTAGAAGAATCTCAATGTCAATGGCTTGATTAACTTAGTGCAGATCACAATTGATACCAAGCAAATGACTTCTTGAAGATTGCACTGAGATACACAAAAGGCTTAGAGGTAAGAGTTAGAAGATGGAAGTATTGACTTAGTCTCCTTTATTTCTCACGGTGAGTACATGTGTTCTCACTGAAGTTCTTTTCATTTCTTCCCTCATCATCTTTTATCTTCTTGCTTTCTAGTGTATTTATAAACATTTGTATTTTTGACCATTGAAGTTTTCTTTTGAATTCTTCTTCTTTATCCATTAGGCTTGTTTAAGTTGATCTTCCCAACTGTTGTGACTAATTAGAGCATTGTAGAGTCTTACTCTTCAAAGAGATTATCCCAAAGCCTTGAAACCTCATCTATCATGACCAGATTGAAGTTTTCCTTTATCTGATAAACACATAAACAAACAGAAGAAAAAAAAAGATTTTTTGACAAGGTTCCCTTTGTAGACCGTTACTCCAATGATCTGTTTGCTAGAAGTGTAGGATAGTTCTGCGCTTCAGGGGATCTACAAAACTCTCCTAGATGAGAAGATCTCAACCTTTGCATGAAAGGTTCATGCTCGAACATCATGCCAAGATCCAATACATCAATGAAAATCATGCTCAAAAGTTTTTATTTTACTTCTTCTATGCATGTGATGCATCTTGTTGATTTATATTAGCTCAAAAGTTACGATGGGTACATCACCTGCTTAGACTTGGAGGATGCGAAGGCCCACCATGCCAACCTTGACCTTAGCTTTGTTGAGGTGCTCGAGAAGCCGACCACATCTGGGCATGAAGCTAGCAGTGATGCCGCATGACAAGTTGTCGCGATCTTTTGTACCTTGCTTTTGCTCTCCTGTGTGTTTTTTTTGGAGGTCGACACTTTATATGTAAGGCTGACTTCCATGCTTGTAAAGAACTCTAGCATGAATGAATTTTGTTGGAACGCCTATGATGTTGTTCTCATCGCTGATGTGTGTGTGGTGCAAGCATTGTAAGGTCGTATGCTTCACTTGATGTTGAGTGATACAAGTGATGGCCGAACTGAGGTTGGTCTGAGAGCGCTGATTTGGGTAGTTGCTCTTAGAAGGATGTAGCATGTAACGCATCTAGGAACTATATATGTTGGGGGTAGTAGAATAAATCACTTCTAGCCTTTGGAGGTGGCAACACAAGGCATGTCTGACCTAAGAAGTAGCATGGGACATGGCGATGTAGGGGTCCTTCTAACCTCATCCATTGGTACATGATTGATTGAGAGAAAACATAATCAGTTAATAGGTTATGTAATTGATTAATCAAACACAATTGATTGCTAATGATTTGTATTGAAAAAGTGTTTCTAAGATAAAGTTGTAAAGCATCTCTCAAGATCCCGTGGTGTAATAAGTGTTTTTGAGGGAACTAAGGATTGGGCTCGAGCTTGTATCCAACTATATTTCTAGGCCAACCTAGGCCATCTCGTTGTACTAGGCTTGGACAGTTATTGGGCTAAAAGTTCGACAGAGATGGGCCGACCATCGGGGACCATTAGTTTTCATGTTCTTTACACTATTTTGGCTAATAGACAAAAGGATAGAATCTTAGCATTTCCTATCATATGTTTTATTTTGCTTATATTTATTTATGATCCACAATACCCTTTTGGGTGATTGATAAAAGGGGAGAGAAAAATGGAGAGATATTGGAGAAAAATATAAAGGAGTAAGTTAACCAGTATCCAAAAAATGGCAATGCAATAGGAAAAGGGGTAGTAAAATGAATAATATTCTATATGTTGTTTTACTCTGTTTGTTTATATTTCTCTTTGATACATAGTTCATTGTTGTTATTCTTTTTTCAAACCATGATATTTCGATGCCCCGATATAAAACTTTTGTTGAATCTCTGATACATAAAACTCGTTTCAAATCTAATACATCAAATCCATATTTTTAATCTCTAAGAATACCTAGGATTTTCAAAAGAAGATGACATTCATTTGATGAGAAATAAAAAGAAATGTAAAAAATTCGCATGAGTAAAGTTGAAGCTGCTACTCACTTATATTGCAATAAAGATTCCCTTTTATGTAGAAAAGACCCATATCAAACATTATGATCTTACGTGTATATTGATACTTTCTCAATATCCTGTTCATTCACATAATGGAATACATAAAATGTTTCTATTTCTTCAGAAAATAATTTGTGAGTATCAATAAAAATGACATTTTCTTTGTGTTTGGTTATAATTCGCACCTCAATTCTAGAGCCACTGAAGTTCAATCTAATTCTGACAATACACTCCTCATACTAAGTAAGTAGATTTGCTTTACAATATATATTAAAAGTCAATAAAGACATACTCGCATAATCATGATTGAAAAAAATGAGTGGGGGAAATAGAAATTATTGGAAGGAAAAAATACTTCAAAAATGAACATGCTCCCATGCAATAGTTAGGAATTCTTGATCCTATCAAGCTAAAACAACGTGTCTTCCTAAATACCCTAATTCATGGCCAAAATATATATATATATATATATATATATATATATATATATATATTCTAGTTTTAATCACAAAAGATGGAGAATTGTTGGGACTTGTTGGGTTCATTTGGCGATAACAAAATTCCTCAAAAAATTACTTTATAATAAAGAATCTTAACTAAGTGATAGTGTTAGCAACAACACTTAACCATAATTATTTTGGTTATAATGAAATTACTTCTAAAATTTAATCATCTTTATGCTTACAAAATAAGTTGCTATGTAATATTAGTTGAGTACCTCACATAGCATCAACTAACATGTCATGGTAATCAACGAACATGCCACAATTGCCTCTCAAGGTAATCAATTAACATAATGTAGAACTTCAATAACATGTCATGATATTCAATTAACATATGGTTATTTTTTTAGTAACAACTATCACATGATGCAATGTGATTTGTTGAGGAGAAGTTTTAGGTACTTAACATATTTAAAGTATTCAATTATATTGTTGCTAATTTTAATTATCTTTCTAGTTACCTTTCAAAATAATTGGTCTCCACAACACTTGAATCATATGATATTCGATTATCTTACTCTGACATTATTGCTCCTAAAATTGATTATCTCAATTTTTTCTTATGAGAAAACTAACCTATTACAATGTTCTTGAAATTCCTTTAAAACCTACTCCTCCTCAGATCTAAACTTGCAATCTTGTTCTATTGTTCATAGAGGGCTAACTACTAGGCCACTCCTTCATGTACTTATTATCTTGACTTATCTTTTGCTCTCTATGAAGCATCTCTAATGTAATCAATTTCCTTAGTGAATCAAAGTAGTTATGAAAGAATGTGATTCTATTATAACAAAAAAAATCTTATTCTACATTCAATAACATAACATATTCAAATGTCAAAATAGTGCATTTGTTGCATTCTGGTAGTCATGATGTGAGATCTTTTTCATATCTTTCACTACAAGAAAATGCGCAGATAGAGACGATTTGAGACCGAAAATTGTCGGTCTCAATTCGGTCCCAAATCTGAGACCGAATAGAGACCAAAATTTTAGTCTCAATTCGGTCTCAGATTTGTGACCGAATTGAGACCGAATATTTCGGTCTCAAATTTGAGACCGAAATGTCATTCAGTCACAATTCGGTCTCAGATTTGTGACTGAATTGTGACCGAATATTTCGGTCCCAATCTGAGACCGAATTGTGACTGAATAATATTCGGTCTCAGATGTATTGTTTATTGGTTTAAATTATTGAGACCGAATATTATTCAGTCACAATTCGGTCTCAGATTTGTGACCGATTTGTGACCGAATATTTCGGTCCCAAATTTGAGACCGAATTGTGACTGAATAATATTCGGTCTCAGATATCGGTCTCAGATTTGTGTCCGATTGTGACCGAATATTTCGGTCACAAATCGGAGACCGAATTGTGACCGAATAATATTCTGTCTTAGATGCATTGTTTACCGGTTTAAATTATTGAGACCGAATGTTATTCAGTCACAATTCGGTCTCAGATTTGTGACCGAAATATTCGGTCACAAATTGGTCACAAATCTGAGACCGAATTGTGACCGAATAATATTCGGTCTCAGATGCATTGTTTATTAGTAGTTAATTATATTATAGTTATAATTTACTCTACCTGTTAATGGTTTACTTATATATAGTTTTATATAATTATTTTGAATATAAAAAACTTATATATAGAAAATTTATAAGTTATATTTTTGCTTAGTTGATATATATATACACATTGTATTTGCATATTTGTAAATGTATTATATTTGTTTAGTGAATATAATTATATGATAAAACATTATGCTTAAAAATATTATATTTTATTTATTATATAATGAAAATAGTAATACTGAACTTTATATTTCATATGATGATATATTATATTATGCTCATTTAATATTATGTAGCTCATCGATTAGATTTTAGATTGAGAGCGAATCTGACAGGCAGATGTTTATTATAATGAAATCCAACAGTTGGATTTTGATTGACAATATGTTCAATGGTTAGATCTTGATCAAATTTAGATTGGGAGCGAATTCAACTGTCAAACTAAAATCCAAAGATCAGAATTTAGATCTTTAACAAATCTAATGTGCGAAATCGCAATTAGTTTGTTATAAATTGGCAACAAATCTAACTGATTAGATATATATAGATCGAATGTGAATTCAAAGGTCGTATCTTTGATCAAATGAATATCGATAGTGCATCCAACTGTCACATTTTGTTTAAACTTAAATCCAACAATTAGGATTTGGACCTGAAGCAAATCCAATGTAGGGATCTTGATCATATTATTTTAGGTTGGTAACAAACCCAACTGATCAAGTATACATAGATCGAGAGCGAATCTAATGATCGAATTTTAGATTGAATGAAATCCAATAGTAGGATTTTGATTAATAGTAGATTCACTGGTTTGTTCTTGTCCAAATATAGATTGAGAGTAAAAACAACCATCATGTGACGCCCCGAGTGTAGCGGAAAATCCGAGTACACACAGATGTGATTCAATTAAGTGAACAACATACACAAATATCAATATCAAGTTTTGAGAGAATAACAATAAATTCTAATTTTCTAAGAAATTACAGAGGTCTGCAATGATACCAAGAAAAATTACATAAATATATAAATGACCCAAAAATCACATGATGGTCTTTTAAAGTGAAATTTCAGATGAAATGTTTGTTTCTTATCTATATTAATTGAAATTCTTGATTTATAAGCAGAACCCAATTGGCTTTTATCCCTTATTTTCTTTCTTGTTTGTGTACATATGTCTAAAAATGGTATCGACATGAAACAATGTAAATCTTTGAGTGATTTTTTGGTGCAAATATGCTAGATTTATAGCTTCATAGTTGGCATTAATTAAGGCGTCACACATCATATCTTCATCATACTTATATCTAACAGTTAGGATTTAGATCTAGAGTAAATCCAATAGATAGATCTTGATCAAATTTTAGATCAAATTTAAATCTAACTATTTGATACTAGATTCAATGATGAAATTTTGATCAGATATAGATTGGATGCGAATTCAACTGTTAGATCTTAATCAAACTTACATCCAATGGTTAAACGATGAATAGACACTCCGACGATGAAGTTAGCTCGGGAGTTGTGATTCGGGGGTTTAGTCTTTCAAAGATTGCGTAACTTTTGACTTTATTTATTTATATATAATCTATGTATCTATGTATATCTATCAATCTATCTATGTACATCTATATCTGATATCTATATATAATATCTATATCTATATAATTTATATATGTATATACATATATATCTTATATTTATCTATGTGTTTATATATGTATATATCTATGTGATAGATAATTAAATATTAATAAATTTGATTTGTAAATTAATATTTTAAATGTAATTTGTAAGTTCATACTATTTTAAATGTAAATAATAAAAAATTAATATTTAACTTATAATATATCTTACTATTATAAATATTAATAATAAAAATATATTTGTTTAAGATATATTTTAAATAATAAACTTAAAATCCCTAAATTTCTAAAATAATACCCCTCCCCGCGGCGCCAAATCTCCACCCGGCAACGAATCCCCAAAATATTTCCCCCTTCCCCCGACGCTAAATCCTCTGTTCCTCCTCCTTCCCCCATCGCCCCCCACCCTTGCGAAGCCCCTGCCTCTGCCGCCTCCTCCTTCCCCCGTTGTCCACCCCACCCCTGCGAAGCCCCCGCCTCCTTCTCCTTCCCCCCTACCCCCCCCCCCCCACTTTGCGAAGCCCCCACCTCTGCCCCCCCCCGTCGTGCCAATGCTCGGGGGCAATGACAGCTTCGTCGGTCTCGACCGCGCCGTCACCGGGGACGGCGGCGGTGATGATCTCAGCAGAGCGTTCTTCCAGTCGGCCTATCGGGAGGTGAGCATGCCGATCCACTGCTTGTTGCTACTTATCCTGTCCCCCTTTCTTCGTTTCATACAAACAATTGGGCTCTCTTCTCTCTCTCTCTCTCTCTCTCTCTCCCTCTTTCTTTCCCTCTCACTGCAAGAATAATACAGTTTAACTACATAGATCCAGCACCTGTGGCAGTCTTTTGTGGATTTGGTGGCAACAGGCTGTAGGAGGTGGGCTGTTGGTTGGCCTCCTTCTTATGTTGTTACTGCTTCAGGCTACTGGTAATGCTGATGGTTGCTACCAGTGCTGCTGTGGCTCACCTAGTCCTTCCTAGCTATCTTCCTTGTTTTTTGTTTTGTAGTTTCCATTGTTGCTCTCTCCCTATTGGTGCTTCTTTATTCTTTTCACCTCTTTTTCTTCTTTTTCTTTCTTATACTGTTGTACTTGGGAAATGGAGGGTATGGAAGCTGGTTATTACACTATTGTTCGACCAAATCTTGACAATGGTTCAACCATTGTTAGGTCAACATGGTAAAAAACTGTTTGAATAACCCAAAAATAAGAGCCATAGACCATGTGCATTAGCCAAGATAAGTGGCCCAACTTGGTTTTAGCTTTCAAGTCTATCTGAAACAGATGGGGTGGTTAGATTTGGAAAAGTGGGGTGGGGGGGGGGGGGGGTGGGGGGGGTGGGGGGGGTGGGGGGGTGGACGAGGATGGAAGTTTACTGCTCATTAGTTCAACTAAGTTGCCCTGGGAAATGGCCTGGGAATGCTTTGACCAACTTTAGAATGTGGTTCAACCACTGTCAAAATCAACTGCATGAGGAACCAAATGAATAAAAACTAGACCAAGCCATCTGATTACTGAGGTCAAAGACCTCAGCCATGGAAGCAGCTCAATTTGTTAACAGTCCATGTGAATCAGCCTCCTACAATGAGCTGCTTCAGAATGAATTAGAGTATGTCTTGAGCTTCCCAAAAGTGAATGGGAAAATCAAGATCAGATCAATGTTGTCCAATCCCGAACTGAGTTTACCAACCTCAATCGACCAATCTATTTGGGACTTGCCATTGAACTGACTGTCTCTTAGATATACAACATGCATGTTGAGCGTAAATGAGGAGTAGTAATGGGATCAATAGAAGAGCGTCAAGAATAATAGGCATCTCTTCCTAAACATGAAAAGAACATAAATGTTCGCAACAAACTAATGTAGACCAGGTGACTCTTGGTGCTTTCTTTGTCAAAGAAGCTCCATGCTCTTTTAGACAAAGCACCAATTATATCGTTATTATGCCATTTAGTGCAGTTCTCCTGGGTTCTGTCTCCAGAATACACCTTTGGTCAGCAATAGATAATAAAGTTCTGGTGATGCTATATTACTAAGTGGAAGAGATTACAGAATCCTTTCTAAATAAAGAATATTGTAAAATTTATAGGAAAGCATAGTCTAGCGCGAACTGTTTTCAAATAAACACCAATTGGTGGCCTGGCACAAAATGCAGAAGCCTAAACTTGAGGGGGGGGGGGGGGGTTGGGATTTAAGGACTTGCACATTTTCAATAAAGCGGCGATTATGAAATTGACATGGAGATTCTTTATTAACTATGGTGGGTTTTGGACTAAAATTCTCAAAGCCAAGTATTGTAGAGCCCATCCTTTCTGTCTTGCAAAAGTTAAAAGGAGTTCTTCATTATATGGCACTCTATCATGGCAGTTAGACCTTGTGGAAACTGACGGAGTTCAATTCGGACGGGGCGATGAGTGTGACTTGTGGAAATCGATGGAGTTCAATTCGGACTCCCTGTTTGAGCTCGACGCTCAAATTCACATTAAGCAAGTTAGTTTAGTTTAGAAATGAATAACTTAGCTAGTTTGGGGTCCAAAACTAGAAATACTCATCTGATTGGCTTCCAGTTTGTTCCAGCACGGTCGGGGCGATGAGTGTGACTTGTGGAAACTGACGGAGTTCAATTCAGACTCCCGATTTGAGCTCGACGCTCAAAGTCACAATAAACAAGTTAGTTTAGTTTAAAATGAAAAACTTAGGTTTGTGGGTCCAAAATTAGAAATACTCATCCGATCGGCCTCCAGTTTGTTCCAGCACGGTCGGGGCGATGAGTGTGACTTGTGGAAACTGACGGAGTTCAATTCGGACTCCCGGTTTGAGCTCGACGTTCAAAGTCACAATAAACAAGTTAGTTTAGTTTAAAAATGAAAAACTTAGGTTTGTGGATCCAAAATTAGAAATACTCATCCGATTGGCCTCCGGTTTGTTCCAGCATGGTCGGGGCGATGAGTGTGACTTGTGGAAACCGACGGAGTTCAATTCGGACTCCCGGTTTGAGCTCGACGCTCAAAGTCACAATAAATAAGTTAGTTTAGTTTAAAAATGAAAAACTTAGGTTTGTGGGTCCAAAATTAGAAATACTCATCCGATTGGCCTCCGGTTTGTTCCAGCATGGTCGGGGCGATGAGTGTGACTTGTGGAAACCGACGGAGTTCAATTCGGACTCCCGGTTTGAGCTCGACGCTCAAAGTCACAATAAATAAGTTAGTTTAGTTTAAAAATGAAAAACTTAGGTTTGTTGGTCCAAAATTAGAAATACTCATCCGATTGGCCTCCGGTTTGTTCCAACATGGTCGGGCGATGAGTGTGACTTGTGAAAACCGACGGAGTTCAATTCGGACTCTCGGTTTAGCTCGACGCTCAAAATCATCTTAAGTGTGACCAAAATATATAGTGTGACCAAAATATTGACCGAAAGTGAGTGAATAAAAATCTATAAATTTAAATAATTTATTACTTATAATAGTATTTAATTTATGCTTCTAAAATAAGTTATTACTTATAATAGTATTTAATTTTAACTTATTATTGTTATATATGTATTGTAGGTTCCTTCGGTGGCGTGGGAGGAGACGAGCACGAGGATGAAGACGAGGACGAGGATTCATGATGTTCATTTCATTATTATTATTGTTGTAGACATTTTTATTGTTGTTGTTGGCATTTTATTATTGTGATGTTGTGGACATTTATTATTTTGATGTTGTGGACATTTTATTATTGTTGTGTTGTGGATATTTTTATTATTGTTGTGTTGTAGACATTTTGATTATTTTATCTTGTGGACATTTATTATTGTTGTGGACAATTTTATTATTGTGATGTTGTGGACATTTTATTATTGTTGTCGATATTTTATTATTGTTGTGGACATTTTATTATTGTTGTGTTGTGGATATTTTTATTATTGTTGTGTTGTAGACATTTTCTTATGGATAATTATTATTGTGTGGACATTGTTATTTATTTTACACAGGTTATTTGCCTAAAATGTATATATTTAAAAAAATATAAAAAAAAAATGAGACCGATTAGTGACCGATTTCAATTGGTCACTAATCGGTCCCTAAAATAGGGACCGAACAGCGAAAAAATTCAGTCACTATTCGGCCTCAAAAATAGGGACCGAATAGGGACTGAAATTCTTCGGTCACTAATAGTGACCGATTGAAATCAGTCACTGTTCGGTCCCTATTTTAGGGACCGAATAGTGACCGAATTAGTTCGGTCACTATTAGTGACCGATTTGATTCATCCCTATTCGGTCCCTATTTTAGGGACCGAATAATGACCGAAATTCTTCGGTCACTAATAGTGACCGAACTAATTCGGTCACTATTCTGTCCCTAAAATAGGACTGAATTGGGACTGATTTCAATCGGTCATTATTAGTGACCGAAGAATTTCAGTCCCTATTCGGTCCCTATTTTAGGGACCGAATAGTGACTGAATTAGTTCGGTCACTATTAGTGACCGATTTCATTGGTCCCTATTCGGTCACTATTTAGTGACCGATTAGTGACCGAAACCTTTCAGTCACAAATTTGTGGCCAGAAATTCTTCACCGACGAATTTGGTCACTATTCGGTCTCTGAGTCTTTTAGTGACCGATTTGTGACCGAATAGAGACCGAATATGTCGGTCTCTAAATGCGCATTTTCTTGTAGTGTTTGCATATTTTGATACTTACGTAAAGTGCCCATATGACAGTAAAGACCATTAATATGGTTTTTTTTTAGATGTATGTAGATAAAACTAAAGAGATATGTGCCACATGTTTCTCCTATATAAGAGATACATGAAGACCAATTATGTAAACCCTGACAATGTAGTCTAACACTATTGTCAAAACACATAACAAGGCAAGACTCATAATATAGTAGTGTACATTGTTTCTACTGTGTGCGACAAGGGTAAATGATCTCACAACTATTTATTTGGAAACGTTGAGGATAACATGTAGATACTCATTAGAGATTAAGTTCATCAAACTCACCTATCATAAAGTCTTTGAATGGTTATAATATTCACTATCAATCAGATGACTATATCTCCCATTGGTGTAATTGATCCTTGATCTAAAACACTAAGCATATCTTGCATGGGATCAATGTACTTAACATTTGTCTTAAAGATACCATGAGCTAGATCCCATGCATATATTTATATGAGAATTCAATTGATAGTAAATAAAGGAATATTATCACTCTTAGAATCTTGAGAGAGAGTGCCTTATAGAATTTGCCCCAACAAATCCCTAGTTAAGAACAATAGTTAACAAAAAAGAGTTTTTTAGTTTACTTAGTCAGTGTGAGTCTATTTGATATACATGAATGAGAGTCTAATGTCATGACTATATATGCTCTAATACGTGATTAGAGACATTGTATGGATGATGGATTGTAGTTACATAGTGATTGTGCACTAGTAGAGATCATAGCACTTTTTGCATGCCATCACGATCAGTGAGTTGCATTAAGTGAATTATAAAATATTGCTTTAATTAGTTATCAAATAATACTAGTACTAATATTACTAGATTTATTGCTAGCTTGATATTAAGTCTAGAGGCTTACATACATTAGGACCAAGTTCATGTCATATATATAATTAATTTGTCATGAGATATTTAATATGATAATTATGTTCACAATGGGTTTAATTAGGGTAATGTCTAATTGTGAATTGGACTTACGGACCTCTCATCCAATCAAGTTTCGCCACAATCTAATTGGGAATTGGACTCGTCTAAAAGAAATTCTAATAGGGTTTTGATTATAAACAAACCATTCCCCTATATTTATGAGGGGAAGAGGAAGGATTGGGATTGGCCAAGCCCAAGGCTGCGGATAGGGTGCCCTCTCTCTCTCTCTCTCTCTCTCTCTCTCTCTCTCTCCTTATGTCTCTTAGAGAAAGGAATGAGGAGATTACTACCATATGTAACTACTATAATTTTAACTAAGAAGAGGCTAATATCCACAAAAGAGAATATAATTTTCATTAGTTCTACAAATATTCTCTTATCTCAAAGCCCAAAAGTAAGAAAATCTCATTTTAAAACTTTTAAAATCTTACTGGTCGTCCTGCTAATGTCATGTTCTTTGTCACTAATTTGTTCAGCTTTCATGTCTTGCTTCCATGTGTCTTCCATTAGCCTTAGACCCTACACTTGCAGAAATGTCGATACTTTGGCACATCTCCACAACGTCATGGTATGAGAAGGTACTTAGGACTTGGGCTCCAAGTACTTTCCTCGTTCTTGGCAGTCAATAGGTACATCTCCTCCTCCTCATTAGTTTCCTCAAGTGTGAACTCCAGGGAAATAAGTTTAATATGAAGAGATTATCTTAGATCGATACTAGTATCAAATAATCATAATTCACAGTGTACGACAAGCTACATGTTTGGGACTTACCTTATGCCAATCCCACAAATCTCTTGCTTGCAAAGGAAGTGGAGGTAAACTAGTTAGTATAGAACAACCCATAACAAGAGAGAGAGCAACCCTTAGTTAACATTGTTCCGACCTTCAAAGCAAGGACAACTTGGACGTCAAGATTTCTAGTATTTTTTGAAAAAGAAATAATAAATGACCCCCTCAAGATAAAAACACTCTTTTTGTTTCCACTTCGACTTCTAATGTTTCACGTTATAGAAGCATGAATGCCACAAAATATATGATTTGATTTCCTCGTTGATGCTTCGTGGCCATACTGTAAGTATATATAGTCATCTGTTCCATCGACCCCAGATTCATACGAATCTTGTTCACGTACGTGCGCAAATCTTGATTTTCTATCATATCCTTATATGTGATTGCATGTTGATGTGCAATATTATTATATGTTTCATGAACAATATATGTATGGAAGTTGGCACCATACTGTGATATCGATGTTGTACACTCATACTCTTCTTTTTGTTGATAATTGTCTAGAGAACGCACACATGTTTATGTTTTCTTTGAACATTTTCCAAGGTTAGGACAATCTTGAACGGTTCCACTATACTTGGTGATGTCCACGCTCACTACCCAAAATCATCCTTTTCATTTGTTTGATTAACAATAGTAAAAAGGAGACCATATGTCGAACTTTAGGCAAACTTTGTCTTTTCTTGAGCATTTCCAAAGTTCAGGACAATCTAGGATAGTTTAACTGTACTTGGCAGAAATTTTGATTATATTTATATATATTACTATCTTAGCATATAAAAAAATATTCATAGAAAATTTTGCATCAATTAAATTTACAATGTCATCATAAATGTAACATCCTCCTTTCTTTGGTCAGCCACCTTCTGGTGAAGGTAGCTACGTATCGGGTTGTCGCCTTCGAAGGCGACGGGATGGCTATCGCGTTCTGGTTGGGAACGCGACAGGCATGTCGTCGCGTTCACCCTTCTGACCGCAGCATGTAGTTTTGTCATTTTGTTGTCGGGACAGTTGGGACATGTGTCAAGCGCTGACAGATGAAGGCGACATGTCACGTGTCGCGTTCATGGTGTCAGGTCTGCAAGAATGACGCGTGGCGGACCTGTTGGTCAGGTCTGACCATGACCTTGAGGTCGCGATAGGTTAGCCGTCGCATTCAGTAAGTGAACGCGATGGGCTGGCTGTCGCATTCTCAGGTCTGAGGCCTATATGTGCAAGGCCTCCCAGCCCTGTCTTCTTCTTCCTCTCCTCTGGCAATTTCTCTCTTCCTCTGACTCCTGTGCGACGACCCTCTTTATACCGGTACGATTATACCAATCCACATCGATATAACGTACGACATCATAGTGTGACATTTAACCAACACTAACATACGATCGAGATGTGCACAAATATAAATACAAAGTAGCGGAAGAAAAAAACTATTATCTTTCATTTCATCATCCACATTTAACCATACATGATCAATATAGCGAATTAAAGAGCTAAAGTCCACATAATAAAAACTAATTCCAAAGTACATAGCTTGTCCACAATTTCATAATGTTTCAATTACAATGCCTCAATTACATACTATGAAAGCAAGTACAATTATGGTGACTCCACAAAGCTACTCTCCTCGCTCGGAGTCACTCTCCGCGGTCTCCTCCGAAGGAGTGGGGTCACCTGCTAAACCTGTACGCCGAAGCAAGGAATGAGTCTAAAAGACTCAGCAAGTAAACTCCATACACGTCACACATGCATATATCACAAGTAAGTTCTACTTTCAAATTCATTAAATCAAACATATAACATGGTTGAGACAATGAAGATAAACAACCTATCATGGTATTTCTACAACTTCACAACACATGATACATGATTCATGCCATCTCAAAACAAAATACTTATCACATGCTTTCTACTCATCCCTTCACATGAGAGCTAACATTTTACATTTAGGCTAACAAGGTAGTCTTCTAAGCATGGAATCTCACACACATATAAAAGAAGTACTCCTAACATGGATTCTACATATTCTTGTACATGTAAGGCATCATTATAAACATATGAAGATTGCTGTTTTGACCTGAACTTAATGATTTCATAACATGAATTACAAAGTTACACTCTAACACATTTATATCACATGGTTACATATTTACACATTCACATGGTTCACTTTTACACATTACACATGCACATGTTCACATTACACAATTTACACATATTCACATTCACATTTCACATTAGATGTCGTGACACATAGTCCAAACCGCCACTAGAAGGACACATTCACATCACATACACATAACACATAGACGCCACCTAGGCAACACAGTGACGACTCTTGGACTGCGCAGACCGGGAGAAGAACTCTCCACCCTAACCAGTGGTACTTGTCCACCTCCAGGATTTCATCCTAATGCCCATAGGATTTACAAATTGAACCTTCCCGTGGGGACTTTTCCACGGTACGGTTCCACAGCCCTCTATGGAAGCAGTGTCACACGCGGCACATTTTACACATTTCGGTTTTTAACACACACATATTACACAATATGACACATCACTTATAGTTTTATCATAAACACATGCTTCAGTTTTTCCTAAATCATGGTACTACTGTTGACAGGGTTCAAACACTTCAAAATTTACACTAATCGGGTTGGGAACACCTAATCAAATCCTAATTACGTTAAGCATGCATAAACCATTCAATTTCACATGGTAGTTTCACCACATAACCTACTGTTACTCAAATTTCATGAAAATTTAACCACACACTGGTTGTAGGTTTTTGACCACACCTACAAATTTTCACATTTTTATGAATTACATATAATTTACAGAAAATGAAATACTCATTCTCATGCCACAATTCATTCAATTATCGTGGAAACACAACATAATTTTTGGATTTGACAGTTTTCAGACTTGTACCTAACATGAATGTTATCACAAAAATTTTATCCGAATTTATTGCACATTACATAATTTACTAAAAATGTTTTAGCTAACCTACACATGCCCTCTATTTTCAATGCGAAAATTACAACAATTAGCATGGTCATGGGAAAATTCTCGGATTTTTGGGACAGGGACTGACATACATATACATCACCTAAAAATTTCGGGGCAATCGAAATTTCACATGGACTACGTAAACAAAGGTCTACATGTTCAGGACCTTATCTAACATGCATTTCAAGTAAATGTAATAATTCACATCATTTACGAAATTCATCAAACATTCACAACACATTCTATTAACTGTATTACATAACATGTAAGTTTACACTATATCCTTGTGCGTAAAACTTTGGAAATTAGGTATAAGGCAGAACAGTTTCATGTCCTGTCCTGAAGAACCTAACGGCAAGGTCTGGCCGTTTAGAAGTGTTAACGGCAGCATCGTCTGCCGCCAACCAAGGATCTTGACGGCAAGGGATTTTGACGTCAAGCTCCTATCTGTGCAAAACACAGACCGAGCTCTGATGAATGGGTGAATGTGAGGATCCAGGACACGAGGAAAATCTCATAAAATCTTTAAACCTACTGGACACTTACATGGACTACGGGGATGGGTTACTTGCCTTTAGAGAAATCTCCAAAGGGATTAAATTTGCTGTTGAAGCTCTCCTTGGGCAGTGCCAAGAAGTCTCCTCCACAGCCTTCCCTCGGGTTCTAGGTCGAAGTAGCTGCCAAACCGAGGTTGGGGAAGCCTTCTCCTTCGTCCAAACTCCCTTCCAAATGCAGTAGATCGCGGAGGAAGCTTTGAATCGCCGGATCTGAGCTCCCAAAGTTAGTTCTTCTCCAGTCAGCTAGGGTTTCTGTAACGACCCAGAATCCGCATTACCAGTAACAACCAGTAACCCGAATTCTGACCCGCTAACCCACGAGACAAGCTCGGAAGGGTAGGAAGTGAAAGTCCGAGGAGACTATATGTAAGAAGATACACACCATGCAAAGCTGTAAAATTCCACTATATGAACATATCATATACAACTCAGAGTCTGAGCAAAGTACAGAGTACAGAAGTACAACAAAAAGGTACTACTCACTGCAGCTAGGGAGCACCAACACCGGAGTGGCTAGACTCGCCTGGAACGGGAGTCGACGAAGACCCACCTGAAAGGGAAGGGAGTGAGTCTCAAGAAAAGAGACCCAGTAGGGAAAAGTAACCCCACCGGCAACTAAACTAAAGTGCGGAAAGTAAAAACTGAAAGTAAGTACACGTCGCACCACAACACAAAACTGTAAACCACGCGGCTCAGTAACACACACTCACACACACAGCAAGTAGGACTCAGCTAGGGTCTGTGGCTCGGCGTCCCGTCACCACAGAGGCTCTCAACCCCAGCCACGTGTGCACACTACAGACGCTCTCTCTCGCGTCTGGTCCACGACCGGTTTTTCCCCTACGCTTGACCCTAGCGGTAGAGAAGGGGCTCCACGGAGACCGGCTCAAAACCACCAAAAGGAGTACGCACAGGACAGAGTCGCACTCGATGTCCGGCTCACTAGCGGAGGACAACCACACGCTAGTCGTCTAGACGGAGTCGCACCCACGCCTAGGTAACACAACAGAAACGGGTACACGGTAACGCAACGCGCGTACAACAGACGGAACACACTCAACGTCTGAAACCCCGTACAGTAAGTAAACACCTCGTGCCACAAACAACTACTCTTATGCACAGGCGGAGTCACACTCTAAGCCTGGCCCACTTGTGCTATTAGGGCGGACATCACATGTCAATCGCCTCTAAACACACAACTTAAGTCTGCTGGGACACAGGAGATTAACGGCCACATCGATTGCCGCCAATATGAGGTAAACGGCACTCTCATGTCGTTTATCCTGATTAAACGGCAATCGACCTTGTCGTTTAAATCACCCCTGAAGATCTCAACGTCAACAGATGTGGACGTTGATATCTTCAGTCCCCAAACCCAGAACTGAACCGAATCAGTCCCAATGGGCAGAAACACTAACCAAACTCCGACTGATGGAGGGAAACACTTCCTCTCATCAATCTACACTACCAAACATCTAAACTAAACAGTCTAACACTAGATTGTCATTTACCCAAATCCCGGCATGATACAACCCAAACCCTAAACCATAAATTGCATTCCAATTCACTTAATTGGGCATGCTGGTTTGCTGGGGAGGGTTATAGGGGTTAAGTCCCTACCTCAGAAAGCCTTAAAATCCCCAAACAGCCACTAATCGCGCCGGATTCCCCGAAGACTCCGCGCGAATCGCACCAAAACCACGCGTTTCCCGCCCGATCTAGCAACGCCACACGATCCAGGGGCTTCCCACGAGCTCAAATCAACCAACAGAAGCTGTGGAAATCAAGAAAAGCAAAGGTGGAGGGAAGGAGAGGAAAGGAGAAAGATAGGTTCTGCTCTCGGGCTGCCCTATTTCAACAGGACTGGTTAGTCGACGTCAACATCTCTGGTCGCCTACTGAACCGCCTACAGACTGACGTCCAGATCCCATGTCGTTGAGTTCAACATCAGACGTCCACATCGCTGGACGCTGACTCTGACTCAACGGCAAGCCCTGGCCGTCAACCCAAGTCAACGACAATGGTCTTGTCGTCGACCACACAAACCACTACAGACCCAATAAGGATCCACTAAAGACCCGAGACCTTACAGCCCTCCCCCCTTAAGGAATTTTGCCCTCAAAATTCAAACAACACAAGGAAAGAAGACTCACCAAAGAGGTACGGAAACTGCTCGCGCATTTCGTCCTCCCGCTCCCATGTCGACTCACCACCGGAGTGCCGCTGCCACGCAACACGAACTAAAGGGATTGCCTTGTTCCTCAACCTCTGAACTCGGCGATCCTCAATGTGCAACGGAAACTCTGGTACAGTCAACACTGGAGTCACCTCAGACCACTCTGCACTCTGCAGAACGTGAGACTCGTCAGAAAGGTACCTCCGAAGCATCGACACGTGAACACGTCGTGCACTGCTGCCAACTCTGACGGAAGCTCAAGTCTGTACGCCAAACCTCCGACACGCTCAGTAATGGTAAAAGGCCCAATAAAGCGAGGACTCAACTTTCCACGCTTACCGAACCTCACCACTCCCTTCATAGGAGACACACGAACAAACACCTGGTCTCCTACCTGAAACTCGAGCGGTCGTCTGCGCTGATCTGCATAACTCTTCTGCCGACTCTGAGCTGACTGAAGCCTCTGTCTCACAAGCTGAACTACCTCAACTGACTGCTGAACCAACTCTGGCCCCGTGACAACTCGTTCGCCAACCTCGAACCAGTCAAGAGGAGTGCGACACGGTCGTCCGTACAAAGCCTCATATGGTGCCAAACCGATACTGGAGTGATAACTATTATTATATGCGAACTCGACCAACGGCAAGTGAACTGTCCACGACCCCTGCCACTCCAGGCAACAAGCTCTAAGCATGTCCTCCAAAGTCTGGATAGTCCGCTCTGACTGACCGTCTGACTGAGGGTGGTAGGCGGAACTAAAAGCCAACTCTGTCCCCAAAGCTCTCTGGAAACTGCGCCAGAACCCAGAAGTGAAGCGAGGATCCCTGTCTGACACAATAGAGATCGGCACTCCATGCAAAGGAACAATCCGCTCTACGTACAACGCGGCCAACCTACTCACACCCCAACTAGTCCTGACAGGCAAGAATCTGGCAGTCTTCGTCAATCTGTCCACAAGAACCCAAATGCTGTCAAAACCTCCAGCTGTCCTCGGCAAACCACAAACAAAGTCAGTCGTCACGTGGTCCCACTTCCACATCGGAATCTCTAACGGCTGCACAAGTCCTCCCGGACGCTGATGTTCGGCCTTCACCTGCTGACAGACCAAACACCTAGCAACAAAAGCCGCTATGTCTCTCTTCATCCCAGGCCACCAAAACTGACGTCTCAACCTGTGATACATCTTGGTCGCCCCTGGATGAATAGAGTACCTGGAACCATGTGCCTCCTGCAACACAACTCTCCTGATAGACTCCTCAACAGGAACATAGAGTCTATCTCGGAACCTAACAGTCCCGTCCTCACAAAGCTCAACCTCTGGGAGAAGCAACACACTGTGCAACTCGGGATCTGCCTGCTGAGCCTCAGCAACCTGTCTCACAACGGCGGGAGCTGCTAACAAACTGCCCAACACACACTGACGACGACTGGACGAAACTCTGAAAGACCCCTCTGTCGCAGACTGCCACAACTGCCACTCTCTAAGCATCAGATGACTCATCTGTGCTTTCCTACTCAAGGCATCTGCAACTACATTCGCCTTTCCAGGCTTATACTCAATGCTGAAATCATAGTCTTTCAGATATTCCATCCATCGACGCTGCCTCATATTCAGATCCCTCTGAGAAAACACATATCTCAAACTCTGGTGGTCGGTACGGACTACAAAACTCACTCCGTACAGGTAAAGACGCCAAATCCGCAAAGCAAACACCACAGCTGCAAGCTCTAGGTCGTGGGTCGGGTAACTCTCCTCGTGGGGCTTAAGCTGGCGAGACGCATAAGCCACCACTCGGCCTTGCTGCATCAAGACCGCACCCAAACCAACACCTGAAGCATCTGTGCAAACCTCAAAACCCTCCTCACCTGAAGGTAAGGCAAGAACTGGCGCCGACGTAAGCAGTCGCTTCAACTCTATGAAGCTCTGCTCACACTGCTCCGACCACTCAAACGGAACTCCCTTTCTCGTCAACCGAGTCAAGGGTGCAGCAACCTGAGAAAAATCTCGAACAAACCTGCGGTAGTAACCTGCCAAACCCAGAAAGCTACGAATCTCAGACACAGATCTGGGACTCTCCCACTGCAAAACTGCCTCAACCTTCGCTGGATCCACAGAAACTCCCTCACCTGAGATCACGTGCCCCAAAAAGTGAACCTGTTGTAGCCAAAACTCACACTTACTAAGTTTGGCATACAACTGGTGCTCTCGCAAGGTCTGCAACACGATCCTCAGGTGCTCGGCGTGCTCCTCCTCCGAAGCGGAGTACACCAGAATGTCGTCAACAAACACTACGACAAACCGGTCCAAGAACTGGTGGAACACCCGGTGCATCAGATCCATGAAGGCTGCTGGAGCATTGGTGAGCCCAAACGGCATCACCAAAAACTCAAAGTGTCCATATCTGGTCCGAAAAGCAGTCCTCTCAATGTCCGAATCTCTAATCCGCAACTGATAGTAGCCCGACCTCAAGTCAATCTTCGAGAAGACACGAGCAGACTGAAGCTGATCAAAGAGATCATCAATCCTAGGCAAAGGATACCTATTCTTGATGGTCACTTGATTTAGCTTCCTATAATCAATACACAACCTCAGGCTACCATCCTTCTTCCGGACAAACAAAACAGGTGACCCCCACGGAGAAAAGCTAGGACGAATATAGCCCTTCTCCAACAACTCCTCAAGCTGCCTCTTCAACTCCCTCAACTCTGCTGGTGCCATACGGTACGGTGCCTGAGCAAAAGGTAAAGTGCCAGGAACCAACTCTACAGTAAACTCAATCTCTCTCTCTGGTGGTAGACCAGGCAACTCTTCCGGAAAAACATCCGGAAACTCACACACTACAGGAATGTCCCCCACTCCCGAGGCAATCTGGTCAAGAGTCACTGCAGAAACTAGGAAACCCTGACAACCAGAAGCAAGTAACCTCCCTGCCCTCAAAGCAGAAACTAAAAAGCGAGAAGTAAGAGGTACGATACCCTGGAAGTAGAACGCCGCTGCCCCAGGTATCCGCAAGTGCACCCTCTTCTTCTGGCAATCCATCACTGCACCATACCGCTCAACCAGTCCATACCCAAAATCACATCATAGTCATGTAACTGCAAGGCAAACAGACGGGCTGACAACAACTGATCCTGCAACTGCACAGGTACCTCCTCGAGACAGTAGGACGTAAGGACAAAGTCCCCTGTCGGCAACTCTACTGCCAACTCAACAGACTCTCCCGAACTCAACTCTCCAAGGGAGTCTAAAAAGTCCTCAGACACAAAAGAGTGAGAGGCACCGGAATCAAACAAGACTCTAGCTGCATAACCAAAAACTGAAACAGTACCTTCCACCAGGTGAGCTGCCTCCGCGTCTGCACGAGTCAAGTGGGTAACACGACCTCTACCTCTCGACCCACCAGAACCTCCGGTCTGCTGACGCTGCTGCACAGGTGCCTGCTGCTGCTGCTGCTGCTGCACTCGGGGCTGTGACTGGGTCTGCTGCTGCGGCACACGAGGTAGCAAAGGACAATCTCGCGCCATATGACCCATCTGGTCACACCGGTAACACTGCCCAGCAAAAGTACGCTGTACCTGCTGCGAAGGCTGACCTGTCGGCTGCTGAACACTCCCAACCGACTGCTGCCTCTGCTCTGCCTGCCTCCTATCACGCCGAAACTTCCTCCGAGATCCTGACTTCGCCGTCGTCCCAGTAGAAGTGGACGCGTAGGAAGTCGCAGTCCTCGGGGTCGTCTGCACACTACCCTGCTGCTGGCGAGGCTGAGAAGGAACTACCTGCGTCTGAACCTCTGCACTCCGAGCACGAGTCCGCAAGGTGTCTGCCTCCAACGCTGCCGCTGTCTGATAGGCCGCATCCAAGTCTGTGACACGAGCAACTATCAGCGCCTGCCTGAGCTCTGGCCTCAAGCCTCTCACAAACTGCTGAGTCCTCAGACCCTCATCTCCCATAATCTGCGGAGCATAACGCCCTAGCTCCACAAATCTGGCCCTGTACTGCACCACAGTAGAGTCCCTCTGCTGCAAGTCCAGAAACTGGTACAACCTCTCCGTCCGGACGTAAGTAGGACAGAAGGCTCTCTCAAAAGAAACAACAAACTCCTGCCACGGAATCTGTCTAAGTGGGCGAGACTGAAAAGTAGTCTCCCACTCAGCGGACCACCAAGTCAACGCCTGCGCCTGCAACTGGTAACTGGCTAGCAGCACTCGCTCCTCTGGAACACACTCCATGGAACGAAAAGTCCGCTCCACTGCATCTAACCATGCTCGCGCTACATCTGGATCAGGCTGGCCCAAAAACTGAGGAGGCTGAAACTGCAAGAACTCCCTCAACACCCTCCCAGTACCACCCTGGGGTACCGGCGCGTCACGGTGCTGAGCAACAAACTGAGCCATCCCCTCAAGAAATCGAGTCATGTCTAATCCCTGAGCTACCTGAGGTGGAGGTGGCGGCGGCGGAACAATACCACTATGTGCGTCCTGTGGCAAAGGCTGCGTCTGCTGAGGTGGCGGAGCATCTCCAACCTCCTGACGAGTCGCCTGCTCGGCTACTCCCTCTCTAGGACGTCGCCTAGGCGCCATAGAACTACACACAGAACAAAATACACACATAAATACACTAACTAACTCCGGGCTACATAGCTGCACTGTACTCTTTATACTCTGAGTTAACATGATGGGTATTTCTTATATATATCTCATCAGACCAGGCTCTGATACCAAACTGTAACGACCCAGAATCCGCATTACCAGTAACAACCAGTAACCCGAATTCTGACCCGCTAACCCACGAGACAAGCTCGGAAGGGTAGGAAGTGAAAGTCCGAGGAGACTATATGTAAGAAGATACACACCATGCAAAGCTGTAAAATTCCACTATATGAACATATCATATACAACTCAGAGTCTGAGCAAAGTACAGAGT
This sequence comes from Colocasia esculenta, assembly GCA_014218235.1. Taxonomy (NCBI): domain Eukaryota; kingdom Viridiplantae; phylum Streptophyta; class Magnoliopsida; order Alismatales; family Araceae; genus Colocasia; species Colocasia esculenta. The sequence continues at coordinate 154,863,786 of CM024757.1, forward strand.
ACAGAAGTACAACAAAAAGGTACTACTCACTGCAGCTAGGGAGCACCAACACCGGAGTGGCTAGACTCGCCTGGAACGGGAGTCGACGAAGACCCACCTGAAAGGGAAGGGAGTGAGTCTCAAGAAAAGAGACCCAGTAGGGAAAAGTAACCCCACCGGCAACTAAACTAAAGTGCGGAAAGTAAAACTGAAAGTAAGTACACGTCGCACCACAACACAAAACTGTAAACCACGCGGCTCAGTAACACACACTCACACACACAGCAAGTAGGACTCAGCTAGGGTCTGTGGCTCGGCGTCCCGTCACCACAGAGGCTCTCAACCCCAGCCACGTGTGCACACTACAGACGCTCTCTCTCGCGTCTGGTCCACGACCGGTTTTTCCCCTACGCTTGACCCTAGCGGTAGAGAAGGGGCTCCACGGAGACCGGCTCAAAACCACCAAAAGGAGTACGCACAGGACAGAGTCGCACTCGATGTCCCGGCTCACTAGCGGAGGACAACCACACGCTAGTCGTCTAGACGGAGTCGCACCCACGCCTAGGTAACACAACAGAAACGGGTACACGGTAACGCAACGCGCGTACAACAGACGGAACACACTCAACGTCTGAAACCCGTACAGTAAGTAAACACCTCGTGCCACAAACAACTACTCTTATGCACAGGCGGAGTCACACTCTAAGCCTGGCCCACTTGTGCTATTAGGGCGGACATCACATGTCAATCGCCTCTAAACACACAACTTAAGTCTGCTGGGACACAGGAGATTAACGGCCACATCGATTGCCGCCAATATGAGGTAAACGGCACCTCTCATGTCGTTTATCCTGATTAAACGGCAATCGACCTTGTCGTTTAAATCACCCCTGAAGATCTCAACGTCAACAGATGTGGACGTTGATATCTTCAGTCCCCAAAACCCAGAACTGAACCGAATCAGTCCCAATGGGCAGAAACATTAACCAAACTCCGACTGATGGAGGGAAACACTTCCTCTCATCAATCTACACTACCAAACATCTAAACTAAACAGTCTAACACTAGATTGTCTAATTTACCCAATCCGGCATGATACAACCCAAACCCTAAACCATAATTGCATTCCAATTCACTTAATTGGGCATGCTAGTTTGCTGGGGAGGGTTTAGGGGTTAAGTCCCTACCTCAGAAAGCCTTAAAATCCCCAAACAGCCACTAATCGCGCCGGATTCCCCCGAAGACTCCGCGCGAATCGCACCAAAACCACGCGTTTCCCGCCCGATCTAGCAACGCCACACGATCCAGGGCTTCCCACGAGCTCAAATCACCAACAGAAGCTGTGGAATCAAGAAAAGCAAGGTGGAGGAAGGAGAGGAAAGGAGAAGAAGGTTCTGCTCTCGGGCTGCCCTATTTCAACAGGACTGGTTAGTCGACGTCCACATCTCTGGTCGCCTACTGAACCGCCAACAGACTGACGTCCAGATCCCATGTCGTTGAGTTCAACATCAGACGTCCACATCGCTGGACGCTGACTCTGACTCAACGGCAAGCCCTGGCCGTCAACCCCAGTCAACGACAATGGTCTTGTCGTCGACCACACAGAACCATTACAGACCCAATAAGGATCCATTAAAGACCCGAGACCTTACAGTTTCCTTCTCCATTTGCAAGAGTAAGAGAGCGTCTTTCAGGTTGCAAGGAGAGGAAGGTTTTATATGAAATGGCTGGATATCCCGTAGGGCCTGATGGGAGAGCTGAGAGCCGTTGGGACATCTCCCCAATCGGGAGCTAGCTTGCCCCGGAATTTCGGGTCTACTGCGCACAGAAATCAAGAAGTAGACGTCCACATAGATGGCCGTCTACTTTAGTGTTTGGCGTCCATCGACATGGACGTTGACTCATCATGGACGTCAATCCATGTTGATGCTAATTTGCTCTTCGGCCAGAGCTTAAAAACATGCAGAAAACCATGCTTACACTATATACTTACATGCCATATATGTAATATGATGTACACACTACTACAACATGTAATCAAGCAATATTTACAATCTGAATATACACATGCATACTAAGTACAACTAGCTAATATTGTACATAGATATCCACATATAATATATATACATTTCAATTACACATGACCATGAATTCACATAAATAGAAACAAATGACAAACAATTCGAGGGCCTTACACCCTCTCCCCCTTAAAGAAACTTCGTCCTCGAAGTTTAAACAAAACTACTCAAACAAACGGGGATACTTCTTCTTCATCGCATCCTCAAGCTCCCAAGTAGCCTCCTCTCGCGAGAAGTTCCGCCATAGAACTTTCAACCGACGCAATACTCTTGTTCCGGAGATGCTGAACCTTCCAGTCAAGAATAGCTACTGGTTGCTCCACATACGACAGATCTGGCTGAATCTCCACTGGCTCGTGACTAATCACATGAGATGGATCTCGGACATACTTCCTGAGCATAGAAACGTGGAAAATAGGATGAACACTAGCTAAAGCTGGGGGTAAAGCTAGCTCATATGCCACGCTGCCCAATCATCTGAGAATCTCATACAGGCCAATGAATCTAGGGCTTAACTTACTATGCCTGCCAAACCTGAAACACCTCGAGTAGGTGATATCTTCTAGAAGACATGCTTACCCACCTCGAACTCCAAATCCTTCCTTCTGTTGTCGGCATAACTCTTCTGCCTATCCTGTGCCGCAACAAGCCTCTTCTTGATAAGCTGAATCTTATCCGAAGTCTCCTGAACTAACTCCGTACCGATCAACTGCCTATCGCCGGTCTCCTCCCAACATAAAGGAGATCTGCAAGGCCTTCCATACAATGCCTCAAGTGGAGCCATACCAATGCTCGCATGAAAGCTATTGTTATATGCGAACTCCACAAGAGGTTGATGACGCTCCCAATCATCCTTCCAATCCAGCACGCACGCTCTCAACATGTCCTCGAGCGTCCGGATAGTCCTCTCAGACTGTCCATCTGTCTGAGGATGAAATGTCGAACTGAGCTTCAGCTCCGAACCTAAAGCATCCTGAAGACCCTTCCACAACCTCGAAGTAAATCTCGGATCTCGATCCGAAATGATCGACTTCGGCACACCATGCAACCTAATAATGCTACTAACATACAATCTAGCCAAACTCTCTACTGACTGCTTCTTCTTCATAGGCAAGAAATGCGCAGTCTTTGAGAACCTATCCACAACCACCCAAATCGATCGTTACCCCGTCTAGATCGAGGCAAACCCGTAACAAAGTCCATAGTGACAACTTCCCACTTCCACACTGGATTTCCATCTTCTACATAAGGCCAGATGGTCGTTGTCGCTCGGCCTTCACTTGCTGACACACTAGACATCGGGACACATAATCCGCCACATCCCTCTTCATGCCGGACCACCAAAAGGACCTCTTCAAATCCTGGTACATCTTAGTGTTACCTGGATGAATAGAGAATCGCGATCTATGAGCCTCCGCTAACACATGTTCACAGACATCTACCAAATCAGGGACACAGACACGGTGATGAACCTAATCACACCGTCCTCATCACGAGCAATGCCCGCCTTGCCCACTAACTCCGGGAGTCTAGGGTCGGCTTTCTGTTGCTCGATCACCTCATCCAAAACCGAGGACCTAAGAGATAACTGAGCTACAAAAGCTTGGCATAGCGATGGCTCTAACTCAGTCAACGTGCAAGTCGCATCCTCCAACATCTTCCAGTCCTGCTGGAGAGATGGTCTCTTCCTACTCAGGCATCAGCTACGACATTCGCCTTCCCAGGGTGATACTGAAGGTCGAAGTCATAGTCCTTCAAGAACTCAACCCACTTCTCTGCCTCAGGTTTAATTCCTTTTGGGAGAAAAGATACTTCAGGCTCTTGTGGTCGGTGACACCTCAATCTGATGCCATAAAGATAGTACCTTCAGATCTTTAGTGCATGAACCACTGCTGCAAGCTCCAAATCATGGGTCGAATAGTTCTTCTCATGCTCCTTCAACTGACGAGAAGCATATGCCACTACCCTTCCTTGCTGCATCAAAACGCAACCAAGGCCAATCCGAGACGCATCCGTGTAGATAGCAAAACCCTCTACACTGCTCGGCAAGACTAACACCGGAATGACGTGAGCTTAGTCTTCAACAATTGAAACTACTCTCACACTTCTCGGACCAGACAAACTTCACTCCCTTTCTGGTAAGCTGAGTCAATAGGGCGGCGATGGATGAAATCCTCAATGAATCGCCGATAGTACCCACCAAACCAAGAAAAACTACGATTCTCCGAAGGGTCTTGGGGGTCTCCCATCCATAACTGCCTGGACCTTTGCTGGATCAACTGCTACACCAGCACCAGAGATAACATGCCCGAGGAAATGAATCTCGCGCATCCAAAAACTGCACTTGCTGAATTTAGCATACAACCTGTGCTCACGAAGGACCTCTAACACTACCCTCAATGCTGATGGTGTGTGGCCTCATCCGGAGAGTAGACCAACACATCATCTATAAACACTATGACAAGCTATCTAGTACGGTCTAAACACTCGGTTCATGAGATCCATGAACGCTGCAGGGGCGTTAGTCAATCCGAAAGGAAGGACCAAAACTCATAATGTCCATAACGGTTTCTAAATGCCGTCTTGGACACATCCTCACTCCTAATCCTCAATTGATGATAACTAGATCGTAAATCAATCTTAGAAAAGACAATGCATCCTGCAACTGGTCCAACAAATCATCAATCCGAGGCAAGGGATACCTGTTCTTCACTGTCACTTGGTTTAGCTTCCTATAATCGATGCACAACCTAAGTGATCTGATAATTACTAATTTTCAGTGTTAAATTTCATACATATAGTTAAATTTAGACGTCAGTTGTCTGTAAATAACATGCAGCATTGACTTTACTTTTTTCATTGTATTCATGTTTAGGTTTTTAAACATATTAGTTGACAATGGGTTAGAATACACGTTAGATTAATAAGTCACTGTTTTGACAAATTAGGTACATAAGAAATCTTAGTAAATAAATGTTGTAATAAAATTTTTTTTGTTACAATAATATTGTTGTAAATATTTTTAGTAACAAAAGTATAAGTAAATGTAAATAATAATTTTTACATATATCCCATCTAATTCCATTAAATAAACAAATATTTTAACACACCCCAATCACATTTCACCATCATGCCACATACCCCTATAATCCCAAATAAATCACCCTTTTTGGCCACGCATACCCTATTTTACCCTTACCCTTTTCTTGTCTTTCCCATTAGAAGCTGCTGGAAGAGCTCGTGTGAAGGAGCCCTGGCGATTTGGGGGCGACCGAATCCTGAGCCCATGGGCAGCTGTGCGCGGCCTGTGGCCAGGAGGGCTCAGGCGATGGTGCTGCTAGACCAGGTGGTGATGTGGCAGCTTGTTGGGCGCCTGGAGCCATGGCTGGCGGCCAGGTGAGCAGGGGCACTGGCGAGGTGGCCGGGTGTGGCCAGGCTGGTGCGGCGCGCCCCAGGCGGTGCAGACCTGGGCCTGGAGCTGGGCTGTGATGGGCTGGGCGGCCAGGTTGCTATGCGGTTGGAAGCAGGGGTGCGATGGCATGCTGGCTTGGTGGGGGCTGTGGTGGCTATGGCAGATCTCCAGGCGGCATGTGAGATGGCGGGAAGCTGGGTACGATGGTGCGCTGGCTGCTGAGGTGGCGACTGTGCAGCAGACGATGGCATCTGGATGCAGGGGCGCCGTGCAGAGCGGAGGCGGCTGGAGCTCGAGCGGAAGATGCGGGAAGAGGAACTCGCTTTGGAGGTCCGAGTGCCTATACAGGACCTCAGTTCCTCTTCTCCGGGGGTTCTCTGGTTAGAATTTTCTTAGGAATTTTTTAGTTTCCTTTTTCCTGTATTTTTCCTTTCTGCAGAGCTATGAGGGTTTGAAGGTTCGATTGAGAGGATTCTTAGCTTCCCTTTTTCCTATATTTTTCCTTTCAGCAGAGCTATAGAGAGATGAGCTTAGACAGTGAAATTTTTGTTCGGCAATTTCTTGGGCATTTTCTTTAATCGGTACTTCCATCTTTTTGTTCTTCCTTTATTCAGTTCTTCCTGTTCTTCAGAGATCGTGGGTCACCAGTAAGAGTTTCTTGTGATTTTTTTCTGATGTCATTTGTTCTCTATAAGGGAATTGGAGTTCATCTCTATTTGTTTACAATTTTTAGTTGTTCAGAATGTTTGGGTTATTCTTCTACTCTTCTGTGAGGATTGAGGAGATAGTTTTTTAGAAATGGTGATAGTTTGATCCAGTGACATGTAGTACATTCAATTCTCATTTCTTCTGGCGTTTATTGTATTTAGTTCTGATTACATTGCTTCTGTGTTATGTGAATGTTTCCGGAGCACTTCTTTTCTTTACCTCTGCTGTGAGGGTTAGTTGTTCAGATCATGATTGGTTCAAATTTTATTTGATGTGTTTCTGCTGTAAGGAGACGGGTAGGAAATAGCTCAATACTCTATCTATTTCTGGTTCAATTCTGGGAGGAATTTTCTTTTTTTATGGTTCGAATGCAGAGCTGGGAAGGGGATCAGATGGAGAGTTCTTAATTTTTAGGATTTTAATCTAGCAATTTTGGGTTCCATTTTCTCCTCTTTCGTTTGAGTAACTGAGAGGAGATCGATCAGTCCAATTTCTATTTCATTTCTTTGTGTTCAAAATTCGAATGTGTTCTTTTCTTCCAGTCTTCTGTCGGTTGTGATTGTTCCGATGCATTAATTTTGCTTTTCTTCTTTCGATTGTTTAAAATTTTGTCTGGGTTCTTGCTGGTTCTGCTGTTGGAAGGGGAGGTGACAGTGATTTGTTAATTTCTAGTTCTTCCATTTATTCTTTGCTGTTGGTTAAGCATCTGATCTAAGGTTTTCGGCTATCGGGGGATTGGATCAGATGTTTGGTTTTGTTCTGATTCTTTCGGAGATCAAAGCTGTAAGGATTGAGATGGAGAGGTGGATTCAGGGCATAGTTCTTTCTTTATGTGTTTGAGAGAGTTTGAGAGATCAATTTGATACAAGTGATACCAATTTTCTTTTCTTCTCCATTCCACTTGTTCTTTCATTAATTTGATCCGTCAAGATTGTGAGAGATTTGGTCAGTGTTGTTTTCATATTCACTTTTAATGCATTGTCGTTAGAATGATTTCAAGTAAAGTAGTTTAATTCAAGTTTTATTCCGCCTCTCCGTGGATATGACTTGTTCTCACCACTGTATGACTTCATCTTTGTTATTTAAATTTTGTGAGACAGTTTAGAGGAAGTGCGCATATTGACTTGTGCGAGGAACTCTGGACAACGATGAAGGATCGAGGAAAAGGTGTGGATAAGATCTGAAGGGGGGATGAATAGATCTATGCAACTTTATGCGGAAGCTTAAGCAATTTAAAA
>CM024757.1:154871300-155004860 GCA_014218235.1 Colocasia esculenta
TCATTGGAATCAACATGAACATATGAAACACAACCAAATACTCTCAGGTGTGAGAGAGTTACCTCCTTACCGGTCCAAGTCTCTTCTGGTAGCTCACCATTTAGAGGAACACTGGGTCCTTTATTAATCAGATAAGCTACTGTGTTAATTGCATCTGCCCAGAAGGTCTTCGGTAGGCCAGCATGTAGCCTCATGCTTCTAGCTCTCTCATTCAGAGTTTTGTTCATGCGTTCAGCAACCCCATTCTGTTGTGGAGTATTTGGAATTGTTTTCTCCATAAGGGACATGAGGGCTGCGAAAATGTCAGCTAGACTCTCTGGAAGGGGAGGGTATTGAGCTCTTTTGGGTCCATTAGGCTTCCTAGGAGCATAGCCATTTTGGGGTGGAGGGACCTGATTGTATTGGCGTTGGTCTTGTTGGGGGTTCTGGGTTTGAGGAGGTGGCTGTCTATTGTTCCATTGCTGCTGAGGTTGTTGGTTATAGGGGGACCTTCCTACCGGACCCTGAGGATTGTTGACTGCACCTACCTGCTCATTGGTTTGGACTCCTTCGGTGACAGGACCTTGAGGTTTCTTAGGATAGCGGGACTTCGGGGTCTCAAACATAGAATGGATGGGCGAGTCCTTGAGTTGGGTCTGGATGAAACGGGCTCGGCTGTACAGCTGGTGCATGGAGGTGATGTCATTCATGGCTAAAATGGCGCGGTAGGTTGGTGTGGCATTGGCAATGATCAACTTAACCTTTTCCTCCTCAAGCATTGGGCAGCAGACCTTTGAATCTAGGGCACGCTACCTGTTGACATAGAATGCAAACTCATCATCAGGCTTCATCTTTTCAGCCACTAGATCGACAAAAGAATACTCGGGTCCAACCCGATCTTGAAACTGCTGCAGGAATCTCTCTTGGACAACTTGGAAATCCTCGGCTTCCTCGGGGGGTAAAGAGTAGAACCACTCGAGGGCCGCTCCATCCAATGACTTACGAAACAAGTACGTCATAAGGTGGCGGTCGTACTTGTGCGGAGCTGACTCATACACAAAATCTTTCAGATGCACATAGGGGTCACCTACCCCAAAATATCGCCAATATACAAGGAGTTCCGAATGGGGTGGGACCCGGAGGTGTTGGAAGGAAGGAAGGGGAATATCAGTGGCCTTCCGCTGGTCTAATTGTCTCCGGAGGTCATGAAGCTCCCTCTTCATAACGTCCACTCCGCAAGAAAATCGAAGGGGAACATGGCGTGGTGAGCGGGAACGAGGGAGCGGGATTGCTCCAAAGAGTAGGACCTCTCACGGGGAAAAGGAGTGGGTTCGGCTTGATAGAACGTAGAGATCGGAGGGGACTTGGGCCGAACCTCCCGCGCCGAAAGGTAGCTGGGCTCCGAAAAGTGAATATCCCGTAGACGCAAAGGAGTAGGATCTGCCACAATGGAAGGGACATGTGGCGTAGAGACACCATGGGTAGAGGAGGCCGCTTGCTGAGTTGAATGATGAGATGGCGGGGATAGTGGACACTTGCCTTTGGCAGCGGCCAGAAATTCCCGTACTTGATCCGGGCTCAAATGTGGTAGGAGTTGACTGAACTGAGCATGCGAGTCGTCCGCCCCGGGAGGAGAAGGGGGGCGGGACTGACCATCAACGATAGTGGGGGGCTGGATATGCCCTGAGAGGGCGGCCGCAGAAGGCTGGGCCACATCCTTGAGGAGCCCAATAAGCAATGAGTCACCAGTAAGGACACAGAAGTGATCCATACCGAACAGAGGATTGTAATATAGTACAATAGTTGGAGGGGACGGACTCGAACGACCTAGAAAATGACGCATACACAACCCCTAAACAATTAGGGGGGACGACACAACTATCAAACAACCCCTAGACTCTAACACAACAAGAAAGGACTGTAAGATGAGAAGGGGTGTACCAAACAAGCACTCAAGTTGTCATGATTACCATCCAAATTTTAGGGTTCACTTGACCTTTAAAGGATTGATTGATGAGATTACACTCGGTCAAAAGGGACCCTAATAGGTAAGGACTCGGGTACTTTGGTGACACTAAGGGGACACACAACTCATGCATGAGACGGCCTAAACTAAGGGTGCAATGGGTACAACCAGCCCGACAACCGCAACGTGCGTACGACCGCGGGGACTTACGGAGGCCCTCGGTAGGAGGCCCTGGTCAGCCCACGAGTGCTCGCAGGTGAGAGGGTCTACTCTACCAAGGAGGAAGCTTAAACTACACAAAATAACAGTGTATGCATGAGCCTAAGCGCACCCAAGTGCATGCAAATGTCTATCCTAAGCTAACACAGAGCAACTAACAGGCCTCAGCTGAAGTCGCGACGACCAGATACGTCGCGACCCTATCGCGACCGGTAACCCGGGCGTGATATCAACAGAGTGCAGAGACCTATAGTTACACGCAAACAATAAGTAAACAGGCTATCCTACAGTGCACTGCAAGCATGGATGAACGTAAGCAACACAGAACAACTCCCTAAACAAACAGAAACTGGCATATGGACCGAAATCAATAACATACAGTGTGTACCTCAAGACGTGACCTCCACCATCGACGTGACTCTGTCGCGGCTGCACGATCTGACGCGACCCGACCAGAAAGCCAACAATGAAATTAAACGAAAAATCCGGACCCTAGCAGGATTCTAACAGAGAGAAACACAATTACTCATGACAACAAAGCATGGAGAGGACATGTACACATTACAGAACAGGAACATGGCTAAGAGAAGAGGGGGAATGCGTACCTGAAGTCGCGTCCGCCTTTATGGACGCGATCAGGTCGCGACGACGCAATACGTTGCGACCCGAACAGAGAACAGAAAAGATAGATAAAACACAGAAATAAACCTAACAGGGCTCTATTGAACAGATGAACACATCAGGATGGCAGGCAAGCAAACAAAAACCGATGAGGCTAGCCTTGAAGGTCCCACCGTGATAGTCAAAAGACGTAATCACGGGGTTGCGCATCCCTCGAAACACACAACATGATTTAAGATGACTTAAAATAGCATGGAAATAAGGATGTGATCGCCACCTAACAAGTTGCCAATGAATAAGAATTAAATGGGCTAACGTTTCTAGGAAAAGGAAGTGAGAACAGGGCACTTACCTTTGTCGCGACGGGTCTCCCCGTCGCGATGATGCTGCTATCGCGACGCCCATAGAGGGCGTGTCTCTACTGTCGCGACGCTCGTACCTGCCGCGTTCTCTACAGTGCGGGAGAAATGGATGTGGACCTTCTTCCTGCCCTCCGGCCGGCCAGAGAGCTCCTCGTCAAATGATGCTTGTGTGCCTTCCAAAACGAAGAAAACAACGAAAGAAACCCTGTTAGACCATATTTATGTGTAGTATCTATCCAAAAATGAAGTAAAGAGGGAGAGCATGGAGGGACCGAACCTGGGGGTGGTTTTTAAACCCCTTGGTTGTATAAAAACGTGGGAAGGAAAGAGGGAAATGTGTCCTATCTAAAAATAATAATAAAATGCATGAAAGGAGAATGGGAGAGGGAGAGGAAAAAAGAGCCCCAATGGGGCGACTCCCTGGCGTTGGGTGAGGTCCTCAATTCGTGCAGAAACCCTAGAAGTCGCCTTCTCCACCTCCAAGCTCCATGGATGAAGATAGCTCCATGATTTGGTGAAGAGAATCAAGTGAAAATGGGTGGAGATGGTTGAACCACGGGTTAAGTGTCAAGTCTGAAGAGATTTCGGCAGCACTTCGTGGTGAAAACGGGGCTCCCTCTTCTCTGAAGGAGAAACCTTGCTTATATAGAAGTGGAGAGAGAAAATCCCGTCACTAGGTGATAATGACAAAAAATGAAGTGATAAAATGATGTAAATCCGGATGGGAGAGTCCTTGGGCGGTCCCCAAGGGTCCTGGAACCTCAAACCGCGCATGGATGGGTGGGAGATTGCATGAAGATAAAGATAATGCCATAAGATGATAAATATGAGGTGGTTGCGGAGGCCAGCACACGCGGCTGTTGTCGCGACGGATCGTAGGGGCGCGACAAGGATAGTCACGACGGCCCTTCTGGTCGCCACCCCAAGAACACGTGCATGGATATGCATGGGCTGTCACGACGGCCAAGGGGGCGTGACAAGGATAACGCGACGCCACGACCCGTCGCGTCAAAGAAAATCGATTATTCTCAAAATATAGATCAATTATAAGGAGAATAATGGACAATTAAACATGAGGACTCTCTAAAAAGATAATTGGACTGATAATTTGAAAATTAGGCCTTTAATGGGCTCAAAACAAGGCTAATCAATGGGCTCAATGTGAGTGACCAACTTAGGGCTCATTAAGAGAACAAGAATAATAGTTCGATTTATAGGCCAGAATCAGGTGTCTACAAATACATGTTTATTCTCTATTATAGCATATGTTAAGCTTCATTACAATAAATTATTCCCTATTATAGTATACATTAAGTTTGTTACAGCAAACATTATCTTTATTATAGTAAACATAATTCTCTATTACAATTATAATTTATGTTCTATACAACCTATGTTAAATATTGTTACAGTAATATCATTCTCTATTACAATATACATTAAGTTTTCTACATAATAACATAGGTTAATGTATGTTATTATGTAGGTTAATGTACATTGTAATAGAGCTTAATATACATTAACCTACTATAATAACATACATTAAAATATATTAACCTATATTATTGTTACAGAATAATGTAGATTAATATATATTGTAACAAAACATAATATATGTTATTAATGTATGTTAAGATATATTGTAACAGAGCTTAATGTATATTATTAATGTATGTTAATATATGTTATAAGCTCTATTACAATATATATTAAGTTCTGTTACAGTATGTGATTCTGTAATAGAGCTTATTTTGTAATAAAGAATTATGTTTACTATAATAAATGATAATGTTTACTGTAACAAAACTTAATGTATACTATAATAGGGATAATATTACTGTAATGAGGCTTAACATATGCTATAATAGAGAATAACCATATATTATAATAGATAATAATTTATTGTAATCAAGTTTAACATATACCATAAGTACTGTCAAGACTTTATAAATAATGTGTATATTTGCTATAAGTGATATCAATACTTAATGAAATATATTATATGTTATATTGTAACACAAGTGGTTGTAGCTTAGTGGTAGGGTATCTCATGTTGAGATTGTGGAGACCTAGGTTCGAATCTTAGCACTCACAAATAAATATTTTTTTGTTTTTTCCTAAAAACTTATAGTTGTAGGCTGTAACTTATACTAAGACTTACTGTAAGTGATATGAAGACTTCATGTAAGCGATATATAGGCTTACTGTAAGTGATATTAAAGACTTATTATAAGTGATATTAAAGACTTACTGTAAGTGATATCAAAGTCGTAATATAAGTGATATTAAATACTTACTGTAAGTGATATTAAAGGCATACTGTAAGTGATATGAAGACTTACTGTAAGTGATATCAAAGTTTACTATAAGCGATATGTACACTAACTGTATGAATGTAAGTCTACATATAGAATGATCAGAAGAAAGAAGGATAAACACTACAAGAAATTGCGGGAATTCCGACGGACAGAATCCGTCAGAAATCTGACGGCAATCCGTCGAAAACAGAGACTTCTGACAGCTTTCCGTCGAATGGTCGTCGGAACTGATCCGTCGGAAACAACTGGTCAGAAATTATCGACGGCAAAACATTCCGTCGGAAATGTGTCGAAAATACCGAGAGAAATATCCGTCGGAAAATGGGTTGGAAATTTCCGACGGAAACCGTCGAAAGATGTGTCGGAAATTTGGTCAGTATTGACCGACGGACTATTCCGTCGGCATTTCCGTCGGTAAATTCCGACTAACAAATCCGTCGGAAAACAATCCGTCAGAACTTTAGACAGAAATGCCGACGGGTTTTTCCGTCAATATATCTATTTTCCGACGGAATACGATCCGTCGAAAATTCTGTCAGAAAGTTCTGTAATTTTTTTTTAAATAGAGAAATAACAATGATTTCAAACATGCTACAATATTCATAAATTTCATAAATACTCACGATTAAATAAAATCATAAAATATAACAAATGTAAAATCATACATAATAATAAATACAAAAATCAGGACAGATCTGCAGGATCGTCTGCTGTCCCCACCTCGTGATCGTCAGGTGCCGGAGGTGGATCCTATATTAAAAAAATTAATATGAGAAACATTAATAAAAATTAATATACATACATTATTTTCAAAATTAAATTTAAAATATGTGATTATTCTCAAGTTGAATTAGAAGCTATTTTTAGATCCGTCATTTCTTGGGTTTTTTTAGATCCGTCATTTCAACGCCCAACCCCATCCGGGAATCCAAATTGGATTCCGTCAGTTCCCACACGTCAATTGAACTCACCCGGTCGTGTCGGAGCGAACGACACGCCGATCAGATCCCTATTTGGGATTTTCAACCCCCGGGTTGTGTGTTTTAATCTTTTAGACTTGGGTTTTTTTTAGATCCGTCATTTCAACGCCCAAGCCAATCCGGGAATCCAAATCGGATTCCGTTAGTTCGTACACGTCACTTTAACCCACCCGGTCGTGTCGGACCAAACGGCACGCCGATCGGATCCCTATTTGGGATTTGGACCCCCAGGTTGTAGGTTTTGACCCTTTAGACTTGGGTTTTTTTTAGATCAGTCATTTCAACGTCCAACCCAATCCGGGAATCCAAATGGATTCTGTCAGTTCGCACACGTCACTTTAACCCACCCAGTTGTGTCAGAGCAAACGGCACGCCGATCGGATCCCTATTTGGGTTTTTGGACTCCCGGGTGTGTGTTTTGACCCTTTAGACTCAGGTTTTTTTTTAGATCCGTCATTTCAACGCCCAACCCAATCGGGAATCCAATCGGATTCCGTCAGTTCGCACACGTCACTTTCACCACCCGGTCGTGTGGAGCGAACGGCACACCGATCAGATCCCTATTTGGATTTTTGGACCCCCGGGTTGTGTGTTTTGACCCTTTAGACTCAGGTTTTTTTTAGATCCATCATTTCAACGCCCAACCAATCGGGAATCCAAATCGGATTCCGTCAGTTCGCACACGTCACTTTCACCCACCCGGTCATGTTGGAGCGAACGACACGCCGATCAGATCCTATTGGGATTTTGGACCCCCGGGTTGTAGGTTTTGACTTTTTTAGACTGGGTTTTTTTTAGATCCGTCATTTCAACGCCCAACCCAATCCGGGATCCAAATGGATTCTTCAGTTCGCACACGTCACTTTAACCCACCCAGTCGTGTCGGACAAACGGCACGCCGATCGGATCCCTATTTGGGTTTTTGGACCCCCGGGTTGTGTGTTTTGACCTTTAGACTCAGGTTTTTTTTAGATCCGTCATTTCAACGCCCAACCCAATCCGGGAATCAAATCGTATTCCCTCAGTTCGCACACGTCACTTTCACCCACCCGTCGTGTCGGAGCGAACGACACACCGATCAGATCCCTATTTGGGATTTTGGACCCCCGGGTTGTGTGTTTTGACCCTTTAGACTAAGGTTTTTTTTTAGATCCATCATTTCAACGCCCAACCCAATCTGGGAATCCAAATCGGATTCCGTCAGTTCGCACACGTCACTTTCACCCACCCGGTCGTGTTGGAGTGAACGGCACGTCGATCAGATCCCTATTTAGGATTTTGGACCCTCGGGTTGTGTGTTTTAATCTTTTAGACTTTGGTTTTTTTTAGATCCGTCATTTCAACGCCCAACCCAATCCGGGAATCCAAATTGGATTCTATTAGTTCGCACACGTCAATTGAACCCACCCGGTCGTGTCGGATCGAACGGCACGCCGATCAGATCCCTATTTGGGATTTTGAACCCATGGATTGTGTGTTTTAATCTTTTAGACTTGGGTTTTTTTTAGATCCGTCGTTTCAACTTGTGTTTTGACATTCTTTAGTGGTTTCATTTCATTCAAAGTATATGAAATTAATAGTAATACTGACCTGAGGGGCTGGCTATGAGGGGCGTACTCCCTGCATGGCTGAGATCAACTGCTGAACTATATTGCCGAAGTGCGTCCGTAGCTCTTCCCGAATGAGGGTTCTCATCTCCTCTACACCATTGACGGGCGGCGCAGCAGATGAACTCGCGTATGCCGGAGGAGCGACCGAACTCGCATATGAGGACAACACTGGAGTAGTATCTAGGCTGTCCCCAAAGCCGTACACTCGACCCTTCCTCGGCCCTCCCGCTGCGTCGACCCAAGCCTCTGGATCCAAGTATGGCTGGAGAGTGCCCTCTACATAGCGATCCGCCATCGTCCTGTCATAGGTCTCCTGCATAACAAATTAAAACTAAATTATTGAAAACAAATTATTTTAATATCTTAATTGAATTCAAAATTTATAGCTTGACTTATAGAAATCGTGCGAGCACTATCGCCGACATAGTCATCCGTCCCCTTCCGCTTATGAGTCCGATCAAATAACTCGCGAAAAGTAGGGGCACGCTCGAGCTCGTGATGCTTACAATCAACAAAATTAGTTAGTTTCACAATAATAATCAATGTATTAAGCAATTGAACAATAATATGCTTACCAATTTTTGGCTGTGGGTCGCATAAGATATGGACCCACTAGTATGCACATTCTTCTCCGGATGAGTTGATCAGTTGCGTTTTGCCGCCTGTGACCGCCTGCCATGGTCCAGTAGCCCAACGCTCACAAAGGGACTCCCAATAGTCCCTCCTCAACCAAACAGGGCCGTAATCCAGCCAAGCCATAGGATCCCGGTTGACTATGGTCTTCATTGCTTTGTCCCGGGCCCCCCACATCGACTTTCTTAAATTAGTCTGGGCAGTAGACTCCCAGACGGCTCGAGCTCGAGGGAGATCCTCAGGTCTTGTGAACGCGTACCTCCACTGTAAAGAAATAAATTACTCAACTGTCTGCACTAACAGGATAGTAATTAAATAAATGACTTCAAATCAGTAAAAATTAATAATACCGTAAACATGTCAAATAATAAAATCTTGGACGGGCACCGGGATCTCTCTCCATGCATCCACTAGTCCTGGAATATGTGCGTGGACCAGCGTCGTAATATAGCGGGAAGCAGAACCGAGATCTATCTTCCCCTGCAATTGCACATTAATTTTGTACATGAAATGTATAACATAAATAACAAATACAGTAGTTTCAAGTGATCAAGTTTCCTGAGATCCAACATGGCTGCCGTCCCGGTAGCTGAGGCCCCTCCTCATCCGCTGCTGGATTTTGGCTCTCCACCTCTATGAAAATATTAAGTACACTATTGTTGTATAAATTGGAAGAAAAGAAACATATAATCTATAGAAACATACATGTACTGGTGGTGAGGAAGAAGGGAAAGGTGGCGCTACTCGCGTGGTCGACGGGGAGGCCGGGGTCCCTGCAAAATTATATACACATTAGAAAATATGAATTTAAATGAACAATAATATATAGAGTTTTGTGTTTACATATACATATACCTGTCACCGGGACGACCGGCGTGGACGGGGAGGCAGTCCCTGCAAAATTGTATGTACGTAGATCTCGTGAATTTAAATTGAAACAATAGGTAGAGTTTTGTGTGTACATATGCATATACCTATCACCGGGACGACCGGCGTGGACGGGAGGCAGTCTCTGTAAAGTTGTATGTACGTTAGAAAATATGAACAATAATATAAAAACTCTTGCGTGTACATATGCATATACCTGTCGTGGACGGGGACGCGGACCTCGGCCTACAGACGTGAAATCGTCCGACTCCGTCCTCCACGTACCATATCTCTATTGAGATAAATAAAGATATAACATGTCATGAAGTCTGATTTTCCCCAGAAACCGACGGTGACAATCGAACCAACATGATTTTCCCCCAGATTTCAATACGAATGATTTAGAATCCTCCATGCAATAAGGACATGCCAACCTCCATGTGTGCTCCAGCCAGATAACATGCCGTACGCTGGGAAGTCACTTATTGTCCACATTAATGCAGCCTTCAAAATGAATTTTGTTTTCTGGATGCATCATAAGAGAGAACCCCATCTGACCATAACAATTTTAGTTCATCAATCAACGGTCTGAGATAATGTCTATATTTTTTCCTGGACTTTTGGACCCAAATCAGCATGAAAGGAACAGATTCTCACGCTTCATGCAATGCCTGGCGGAAGGTTATACGGTGTTAGAAATACTGGCCAACATGAGTAAGATGCCACCGAGCTCCAAATGGATTGAAACTGTTTGTGCATAAACCCAGCCGCACGTTGCGTGGATCCCTTAAGAAGTAAGGATGAGTACGGCTAAATGAGCCAAGCTTCACCATCGGCAGGATGACTCATTTCAAGATCGTCACGATGGACTCTTTCCGCATGCCAAGTCATGTGTCCAGCTGTCTTCGGGACATGAACAACCGCTGCAATCTAGGTGTGATTGGAAAGTAGCGCAATGACTTATACGGAACATCCTTCTGCTTTGACTTGTCCCTCTCTTAGGCTTGAATCTATCATGCTTACAAATACAACATGATGTCTTTGCATCATCTTTGTAGTACAACATACAATGATTCGGACATGCATCAATTTTCATAAAACCAAGCCCCAGATCATTCACCATCTTCTTCGCACGGTAAAAATCAGCAGGTAACTTCTCTGATTGAGAAGCATACTCTTGACGAGTAAGAGAAGCCGATCAAAAACAATTTCGCTCATATGAAATTCAGATTTCAAATTCAGTAGCTACGACACTGCAGACAACCGTGTATGCTTCTCACAACCATCCCATAATGGCTCATCAGCATCTCGAAGTAACTGATAAATCTTTGAGCTGTATCATTCGGCACTTCTTCATTTGTTTGATCTTCATGAATATTGAACTCCGGACCAGCAGCATCGACAACCATGTCTACGTACGTACTTGTGGAGGCAAGTAATTAGCTGGCGCAGACGACTGAATATGCAACTCACCATGAGACGATCATAACTCATAATGGGCAACAAATCCTCTCGTATACAATGATGCTGCACATCCCATGTCGATATCCACTTTTTGTTCTTACAAGCCGAACACGGACATCGGATGTTACCCATCGGATCAACTGCTACTGATGAATTACTCAATGCAAACTGAATAAAACTGTCGACTCGTCCTTTAAACTCCTCTGTCATAACTCCATTCACTATTCCACGGTACATCCATGACCGATTCTCATAAGACACTTTCCTACACAGATTAAATGTCATGTCACGAGGTTAAAATCCAACACCCCTCACATCATTCAAGTACCATACATATGATACATACGTTATATGGAGAGTCCCAGAGCTAATGGGTGAAACAAAGCGTTGACGTAAAGATAAATGAAGAGTAAACATACATGATATCAAATAAATTTGAGCACTATATAAATACTTAATGGTATTGAACATTAAAACAACACAAACCGTGATGTCTTCATATTAGGCCACAACCACTTGATCGGCTCTTTATTCACCAGCTTCTCATTACATTTCCTAGGTTTTGAAACTAACCACTGATATCCCTAATTTAGTTTGTCAAATACATCTCTTCGTACGTAATGGGAAGACATAAACTTCAGAATGTCAAGTTCTTTGACACAATTATTTTCCACAAATTTTGACCAGTCTTTTCCACTTAACATGTACATACTACCACACAACTACGTCGTAAGATTACAGAATATCACAGTCCTTTTTCATCTTGAACAATAACAGATAATCCACTTTTGTTTTTCTAAACTTTGTCTTTCTTCTTCCGAATAATCTTTATGATTTTCTTCATCTTCTCTTTCACCAAAAGTAAACCATCATGCAATCTTCGAATATCCATCGATAATATTTTTCGTTCAAACAAACACGTATTTTGATACGTTGGACATTTATTCTTCTTTGAGTCTAATTTCCAATTGCGAACTCTCATCACTAATAGAAAAAAAATTGATAACATTTTATTCATGAGTAATTTAAAATATAAAATTAAATCATAATATGGTAAATATGAAAAAATCAATCAAATGGCTACAAAAACATACGAATGTTGAATGATTAACTTGCAGTGTGAAAGTAAATAATATGTTTAACAAAGAAAGTCATTGCATTGTTTATTTTCATGTAAAGCGCAAAAAAATAACAGCGAGCAAGATAAAAAAAATAACTTCATTTACCAAAAGCTTTGAATATAAGTAATTAGGAGAAGGAACTTGTAGGTCCGGATCTAATTATTAGAAATTTTAACAATACACACACACCAAACATCAAGGTGTTAGCTTATGTGCTATCCACAGTAAAAGAAGTACTCTAAACAATTTCAAATGAGCAATTTCAAATCCAAACAAATACTATCTTTTAATCTCCCATCCAAATTGACTTTTCATACACTTTTATATTTATATGGAGCTTCATATTGATTTATTGATTGCACAACTACTTTGAAAACTCCATTAGACTAAACACATATAACTTAGGAAGATGAGTTTACTAGATCTCCTTTGGGCAATCTGGAGGTTACTGTCTATATGGTTTATGTTATATTTTTTATATTTACTGTATAGTCTGTGAATTTAGGTTTTCTCCTTTTTAGATTTCACTGGCAGAAGAAGAAGATTGTTCTGAAGCCATAGACAAAGACGATACGACTGTAACCAACGCTAGCTATTCTCCCGGAACATGGAATCTTTAGAACTTAATCCAATCAGATCTTGGGGAAATCTTGTCATCTAACTAATGGGTCCCGTTTAGCTTTCGATCCGATTCGGCGATTCCCCTGGGTTTCCCAGCTGCAGCGCAGGAACTTTGATGGAGACATCAACAGAGGAGGTGTGTTTAAGAATTTTTTTTATGTATATGTGTGTGCGCATATATTCACTACCGTGGATTCACTACCGTGGACTGTACATTTGCATATGTAAAGAAAGGCATATTCACACATACATGTACATGAATTACATAATGTAAGAACTGCAATACTAATCAAGTGTAATAAATTACATATAAACAAGTGCAATAATAAGCAAAACATTAAAATAAGAAGTGTAATACTATCATTAAACTGAAAGTGAACAATAAGCGTAAACTAAAATAATGTCTAGAAGGAAGAGTTTGTACTATTTTTTTTCTCCTAAATTGGGATGTATACTTTATTGGGGTTTCCTAAATTACACTTATTCCTTTCTCACCATGTCCTACATACCAAACTAACCAGAATTCTCTACACAGTGGACTCTCTCTCTCTATCTCAATAACTAGATTTTTTTAGAGGAATAAGAATATAATAATAGAAGTTTTTTTTTCCGTATATACCCATATTAATTGCATAATTGGGCAAAATTCATCATAATTTTGCATTGTCATCAAAACCTTGTTATGTGAAAACGTTTGCATTATAAACCTTGTCATGATGTGCCATAAAATATCTATAGAATATGCTAGAAATATTCATTTATAGAGTTTCGAACAATTGGACCCTTAGATGAAGAGATCATTACCTCTCTCAACCTTTGTCTTTCCTAGGTCTCTCTTTGTACTGCATCTATAGAATATGCTAGAATATTCTTTATGCATATTATTTGTTACATTTAGATAAAATTACTAATCTGACATGTCATTTTATAAAATCACTAATCTCGTTTGATTCACATAAAATAGACAAGAAATTATGACATATGACATGTCATTTTATAAGTCTAATTCAAATATTTATGAACCCAATTTAAGTATATTATGAGTCAACTTAGTTTTTATGCACTCATTTACAACTCAAATGCAATTGTGCACTTACTAAAATATTTTTTGTTGAGATATATATAATCGTTGTCGAGGCTATCGATAATTGGGGTCCCCCACATGACCAAACTAATTTTCACATTAATATTGGTCCCGACGCAATAAAAACTAAATTGGTAAATGGCAAAACAACTTGATAACAAATAATTGGTAAATGCCAAAATAATAGAGACAAATTCAAACAATTATTAATACATGGAGTATATACACATGAAGAAAATAAATAATCAAGCAAATAATAATTAAATGCGAGAGGACTGTGGGGGGGGGGGGGACTGTGGGGGAGGGGGGGGGGAGGGGACTGTGGGGGAGGGGGTGATGTGGGGGGAGGGGAGGGGGGACTGTGGAGGAGGGGTGGTCGCTGTTGGGCCGGGGAGGGGTGTGGCAGGGATGGGAAGGGGGTGCAGGGGTTGGGGACGAGAGGGGGAGGGGAGGGGGGTCGGGATTGGGGACGGGAGGGGAGGGGGGGCAGACAGGGGTGGGGGCTGGGACGGGGGGGGAGGGGATGGCACAGGGGGGGGGCGCTGGGGACGGGAGGGGGAGGGGGGGTCGACAGGGAGGGGGGTCGCAGGGGTGGGGAAGGGGGGGGGGTTGGGACGGCCGGAGGGGGAGGGGGCCTACAGGGGGGAGGGGGGTCGCCTGTTGGGGGAGGGGGGGACGCAGGGGGGGGAAGGGAGGGGTGGCAGGGGGTGGGGGAAGGGGGTGGTAGGGCTGGGGAATGGAATGGAGGGGGAGGGGGGAGGGGGGGCCGACAGGGGGGACTCGTCGGTTAGGGGAAGGGGGGCTCGCCGGTTGGGGAAGGGAGGGGGAGGGGGGCGATATAGGGAGGGGGTTGGGACGCCGGTGGCGGAGGGTGGGGGCGCCGGTGGCAGGGGTGGGGAGGGGGGGAGGGGAGGGGGGGGGGATGTATGCATACCGGCGGGGAGGCAGTCCTGTGGCGGAGCACGGCGGCGGGGCGGTCGGGGCGGGCGGCCGGACGAGGGCATGGCAGGCGGCGCGGCGGCGAGCGGCGAGGGGTCGCGCGAGAGGGAGAGAGAGCGAGAGAGAAGGGAGAGAGAGAGAGAGAGGAGAGGATGAGGGAGAGAGAGAGAGAGGGAGAGAGAGAGAGAGGAGAGAGAGAGAGAGAGAGAGTTTGTGGGGATGGCAGAGAGGGGAAAAGTGTACCGACGGAAGTTCCGATGAATACATTTCCGTCGGTATATCCGTCAGTAAGTGTTATAATACCGACGGATATTCCGACAGAAATATATCCGTCGGAAATCTGATGGATTTTCCGACTAAAGATTAGCCATTCGAATATCTGTCGAAATTTTGACGGATATATATCCGTGGAAATGTCCGTCGGTAAACCGCTTTTCTTTGTAGTGAAAATAGGAAAACTGATGTTAAAAGGACGACTCATCTTCCAAGACTCAAAAATATTGAGAAATTAAAAGTAGGGACTAGAAAATTAAACAACACAAAAAGAAAGGACTATATAACTTCTAGTCTTCTGACAAGGACTATAAATTAAGTCTAACCCTTTGACAAAGACTTCTAATTAATTTTTCCTTTAAAATTTGAAAACTTTTAAACATTATTAATATATGGCACATAGATCAAGAGTGAGGATGAAAATGATTGAAAGATGGCAGATTGTGCTTTAATATGTTTTGTTTGTGTTTTACTTTGTTTGAAAACAATTTCAAATTCATAGATCAAACTGTGTTTTCATATGTTCTTCAACTTAAGATAGATAGAATGTTATGTTTCTTATATGTTATATATATTTTTTCAATACTCCTATATTATTATTATAACAATCTATCAAATCTCATTTTATAATATATAGTTATTACAGTTAAATATATATTTGAAAAAAAAAACGTGCGATGGTAGAGATCTAGTATGATATGATTTCTGAGAATATTCCTATTCTAACATTCCTACGAGGATCGTGGGATGGAAGGTCGGAGCTCCATCCGAACGCGGGTTTCGGTGGATCCGACCGGAATGAGACATCCGAAAAGCCGTTGGCCGTCGATCTGTGAGTTCCATCTCAGACGAGCGGCAAAAGTTTTGGCCGCCAACCGTTGAGAGTCGGATGACGGGCACAGATGTGAAAAGTAAGATACGGATGACCGCGAGAGGAGAAAGGACACAATGGCCGACGGGGAGCAGAGCAACGGTGACCGGACCGCTCCCCACCCCCTTTTTCCCTCTCCTATCCAGCGAACGAGGGTTTACGAAAATTTCTCTCTCCTCAGAGTCTGCGCGGGTGTTGGGGCCATGTCGACGGGCGGGAGGACGCGCAGGAGGGTGGCGTCGGGGGAAAGCTACGGACGAGGCAGACGAGGAGGGTGCAGGCGACGCCGTACGACCGGCCGGCGGCGGGCCTCCGGGGAGACGCGGCGGAGAGGCGGGGGAACCGGTGGATATCCAAGGTTGTGGATCCTGCCTCCACGCTCATCACCAAGGGGGCCACCAGGTTGTTATCGTCCGTGTTCGGGAAGCGCCTCGGGGCTCCGCCGGTGGAAGAATCTCCAGGTCAGCTGGTTCTCTGTGTAAAACTGATTTCTGCCGGCGGTTTATCAATTGTTACTTTTTGCTGCATCGTTACATGTGTTATGGTTCTCTCTAGCTAGGGCTTTTTGTGTCCCTCTTCTGTTTCTTTGGCCATTGTTGGGTTGGTTTTGTGATCGCCGATCAGCGGGATGTGATTTGGCGGGGTTGGTTTTATATGTCGAGAGTTTGAGGGTCCATGGGGTGGGGGGTTTCTGGTAGTCTAATTGGCGCCACATATTACCTTTGTCATTCCAATTTGACATTCTTAGAATTGGGCTTGCTGTCAACAAGGATGCAGGGGATTCTTTTGTCGCTGTTCTTTTGAACGTGGATTTGCAGTTTGCAATAATATGTGGAAGTCCCTAGTAATTCCCGCATTTTGTATCTTATGCAAGTATGTCCAATGATTTCCTACCTCCCTTTTCCCCCTTACTCAATCGACTGAAGGTCATGTACATTAATGCACATGGTTGACGTAGTTTTCGTCAGTATGGTTTGAACTTTACTTTTACAACAAAAAATTTCAAACTTTTCTTTGTTCATGTGTTCCCATGATCCATACTAAAACTGGGTATTTTAAGTTTTTGGATTGTCATCTATTTATAATGCTATCTCGGGCGTACACCTTCCGACCTTCCATTCTTAGGTACAAAGATTTCTGGAACATGTGAATAAAGTGAACCAATCACGATGATAGCGCTAGTGACCTCGTTTTTACTGGTATGAAGTCATTTGAACGGCTGTGTTGTTAAATAAGGACTAGTGATTTCCAAGGGTTCAGAGCTGATATAAAGTTTTCTTGTTTGGTGAAATCACTGGTGATTATCCTTTTCTTTGGAAGAATTGTAGAGTTGTTCTATGCTTTGCTATGGAGTTGTTAAATGCTAGACAATGTTAGTTGTGCACATAAAGGGTTAATCTTGTAACGGTCTCATGGGCCAAATGATAGTTTCCCTCCCATTTAATTTTTCAGCATTATCATGATATAATTGGTATTAGACAAGCAACCAATTGTGAAAGTGTGCCAGATTCATGGTCAGTTTGATCCAGCAGAGCAGTTCCAGATGGTGCGAAAAAATTTATGATGATGACATCATCATATGCTTTTCTTGAACACCATGATTGTCCTCTATGCATTACAGCTTGCAATGGCAATGATTATGAACAGCCTCAGCATCATGTTATTGTTGATGAACAGGGTTCAAGTATTCTCATTATACTTGAATCTCTCTTAACTAATGTAAATTTTGGTGATAACAAAATTAAGAATAATTATTGATAACAAAATTGGAACTGTGATGATAAAATTCAATGGCAAAATTAAGTGAGAAAACAAAATTAAAAGTATTGGCAGAATGACAAGGTTAATATTGGGAAAACAACTCTCTAGAAATCTGTCCAGAAAATACAATTTAGTAAACTAAGTATTTAAGTCTCAGGCTGCTCACTAAAAGTTTTAGAAATTCAGTCTTAGACTTATTGAGGACAAAAAGAAATCAAATCTTAGACTCAAGCTAGAAATCGAGTCTCAAGATTTAAATTAGAAAATCGAGTCTCAAGACTCATCACATATCAAGTCTTTGACTTTTTGAAAAATGAGTCTCAGAAGATAAGAGAAATCAGTCTAGAAAACGAGTCCTAGACTCAACATGAGAAATCAAGTCTTTGATTGATTGACTCTTTTGAAAAAACGAGTCTCAGAAGACGAGAAATCAAGTTTAGAAATAGGGGTGTCAATTGGACCGGGCCGGCCTGGAGGCCCGGAAGCCCGGCCCGGTTTTAACCAAGCTTGGGCCGGAAAAATGAGCCCGTTAAATTTTTTAGGCCCGGCCCGGAAAAAAATAGGGCCGGGCTTGGGGTTTGTGAGGCCCGGCCCGAAAAATATAAATATAATTTATATTAAATATAAATTTTATATTTAGAAAAAAAATTATATGTATTTTTCTACAATATATATACTCAAAAACATAATCTTTTACAAGTTAAATGTTAATATAGATATAAGTAAAATATATATTATTTTTATAGATATATTATAGTAGATATATTAAAATTATATATTATATAAATAAAAATAATACTTTTCTTATTTTTTCGGCCCAGGCTGGGCTTTTTCGGGCTTTTTCTGGGCCGGGCCGGGCCACCCATACCGGGACTACCCCCGGGCCTGGGCCGGGCCCGGGTCCGGGCGGGCTTTTAAAAAACCGGGCTTGGGCCGGGCCTAGCAAGGCCCGGTCCAGGCCCAGCCCATTGACACCCCTATTTAGAAAACGAGTCCTAGAGTCATCATCATCATCAGAGTTTTATCCCATTATTTGGGGTCGGCTATATGAATCTGTTTTCGCCAAAGATTTCTATCAAGTGTTATATTCGTGTTTAAACTCAAGAAGTCCAAGTCTTTCTTAATAACATCGCACCATCTCATTTTAGGCCTTCCTCTAGCTCTTTTACTAGCATCCACTAAGATTTGGTCACATCTTTTAACCGACGCCAAGTTAGGGACTCTCATTTTTCTATTAATTGGAGCTATTCCCAAGGTTACGGAAACGTTCATTCTTAATCTTATTTTTCTTAGTCTTACCACACATCCATCTCAGCATCTTCATCTCTGCAACACACATTTTGTTAATATGTTCATTTCGTACTGCCCAACACTCGGTACCATATAATAAAGCAGGCCTCATTATCGTTCTATAAAACTTCCCTTTAAGTTTTACTGGTATACGATGATCGCAGAGGACTCCTGATGCACTTCTCCATTTTAACCAACCTGCCTTAATCCTGTATGCCACATCGTCATAAATCTCCCCATTCTCTTAGATGATAGACCCTAAGTATCGAAAGTTACTACTTTTAAGAATGTCTTGTCCATCAATTTGAACCATATCTTCTTGTAACATCCTCTCATTATTATAATTACAATGCATAAACTTTGACTTACTTCTATTGATTTTAAAAACCTTTAGATTTTAAGGCATGCTTTTAACTTTCTAGATTAACATTTAAACCATCAATACTCTCATCAATTAAAACAATTTCATTCGCAAATAACATATACCAAGGGATATCATCATGCAATTGTTTTGTTATCTCATCTATAACCAGAGCAAAGAGATACGGACTTAGAGCAGAACCTTGATGCAAACCTATAGTGACCGGAAATTCACAAGTCTCTCCAGCAATAGTTCTCACACTAGTAGTAGCACCCTCGTACATATCTTGAATCAAGTCAACATATCCTTGAGAGACTCCCTTCTTTGTTAATGTCCACCAAATCAAATCTTTCGATACTCGATCATACATCTTCTCCAAATCAAGAAAAACTATATATAAATCTCTTCTCATCTCTTTATACTTCTCTATTAACTGCCGTAATAAAAAAATAGTTTATGTAGTAGATCTACTCAGCATAAAATGAAACTAATTTTCTGATACAATAGTCATACATCGCATTCGATTCTCGATTACTCTTTCTCAAAGTTTCATAGTGTGACTCATAAGCTTGATTTCACGATAATTATTGCAGCTTTGAATATCCCCTTTATTTTTATAGAAAGGAACCTCAACACTTCTTCTCATTCTTCTAGTATTCTTTGTTCTTCAAAAATTTATTGAAAAGTTTAGTTAACCACTTAATGCCAATGTCTCTAAGCCTTTCCACATTTCAATAGGTATGCCATTCGGTCTTAAGGTCTTGCCAAATTTCATTTTTCTTAAAGCATCATCCACTTCTGACATTTTAATACGCCTCAAATATTGATATTTATCAAATTTTGTTGACTCTTAGTTCTCTTCTAAAGAGACATTCTTAAAGCAATCTTCGTTAAGTAATTTCTGAAAATAGCTATACCATCTCTCTTTAACCTCCAGGTCCTTAACTAAACTTTTGATCTGCATCCTTAATGCAACAAGCATGATCTAGATCTCTATTTTTGCTTCTCTTAATTAGCAAGTTCAAATATGTCATTTTCACCCTCTCAGGTTCCTAATTTATTATATAATTCTCGAACACTTTGGATTAGTTTCACTCAGGGTTTTGCAAGGCGAATCGGATCAGCCCGATTCGGCCGAATCGGATCGGATCAAGGGAGATCCGATCCGTGATTCGGGTGATCCGATCCGATTCGCATGGGTACATACATACATGCCCTTTCTTCTTCATACTTATTTACCTGAATATCACTTAAGTAAATGTTAGTATTTATAGTTTCATTTACTTAAGATATTACATGTAAATAAGGAAGTACCCCTCATTTGAATCCAATAAAAATATCAAAAAAATCATATCTCTTACCAATAAAAAGTCAACTCTCCCATCGAAGAAGAAAATCACGATTTCAGTGATTTTAGCGAAATGCTAACTTTCTAATTTCTCATAATTTGGCCTATCTGAAAATTGATAATTCAAATAAATCATATGGAACACTAAAAATTCAAAGTCCGGTAAAAAAAGTCAAAGGGGTTGACATAGAATTAGTAGAGTATCTGCAGAAAGTCTTGAGGGGATAGTCATGAGTAATCCTACAATGCACAATTGCGATTTTGATGGTTTTTGAAATCTGCTGTCAGTCATAGAGGATTTCAGAGTATAAATTTAAAGTCACTCACTAGACAAAATAGACTGAGATTTAGATTTTAAATCCCAACTTAAATCCTATACAAAATAAAGTGTGTATTTCAAAATACATCTTAATGTCTAGATATTCTCCAAAGTTTAACCTACTCTTGAATGTCCTTGCCTCTTGAAATCTTATCCCATTTGAATTTTAGAGTCACTCCGATTTAAACTTCAAAATGGACAATGGATTTTGAAATCACAAAATTTACAACTACGTGAGTTTTAAAATAACCCAGATTTTAAAATTGATGATATATTCTAAAACCACTCACGAGTCACGATAACCCCTTTATTCTTCATGTCCTAATCTTCTCTTTACAAATGATGAGAATTAGAATCAGAAACTGGCTGTGAAAAAAGGTTGCATCCTTTTCATACATGTCAAGGTGTGCTTTCTCCCCACTGTGGCCCTCTTCCTTTCTTCTCCATCTTCAATAAGCAAGGTGGTCTGTGAGGCCCTTAGTGCCTTCCTATCTTGCTATCTGTGCAGAGCTTAGTCATGATTGTTGACCACCTCTCTCTTTGGGCCCATCCCTCTCTTTCTCTAATGG
This sequence comes from Colocasia esculenta, assembly GCA_014218235.1. NCBI lineage: Eukaryota > Viridiplantae > Streptophyta > Magnoliopsida > Alismatales > Araceae > Colocasia > Colocasia esculenta. The sequence goes on from CM024757.1 coordinate 154,892,877, forward strand.
GGGTTTGGGAGCAGTTAAAAAAAAAAAACTATTTCTACTTAAAAAATGATGTTAAGTTCGATTTTAATTTTAAAATTAAAATCATAAAAATTTGATATTATCTGTTGGTAAAAATAATATAATTTTTAAAATTTATATCGGTGTGTTTGGGGAGGAGTGTGGCGGCGCCAGGCGGGAGGGGTGTGGCGACGCCAGGCGGGGGCAGCGCCGGGGGGGGGGGGCAGGGAGGGCGTCGGGGGCGGGGGTTCTGGGGCGGCGGGGGAGGGGGGGCGGCGGGGCGGGGCGGGGGGCGCGTAGGGAGGGGGCACCGGGGGCGGGGGTTCTGGGGCGGCGGGGCGGGGCGGGGGCGCGCAGGGAGGGGCTCGCAGGGGCGGGGCCGGGGCCGGGGGGGGCTCCAGGGCGGGGGAGGGGCCGGGCTGGGGGGCCCGCGCGGGGCCGGGGGCGCGCAGGGAGGGGCGCGCAGGGCCGGGGCGGGGGGGGCTCCAGGGCCGGGGGGGGGGGTCAGGGCGGGGGAGGGGCCGGGCTGGGGGGCCTGCGCGGGGCCAGGGCTGGGGCCGGGGGCGCGCAGGGAGGGGTGCGCAGGGCCGGGGGGGGGGGGTCCAGGGCGGGGGAGGGGCCGGGCTGGGGGGCCAGCGCGGGGCCAGGGCCGGGGCCGGGGGGCGCAGGGAGGGGCGCGCAGGGCGGGGGAGGGGCCGGGCTGGGGGGCCGCGCGGGGCAGGGCCGGGGCCGGGGGCGCGCAGGGAGGGGCGCGCAGGGCGGGGCCGGGGCGGGGGGCGGGGCCGGGGCCGGGGCCGGGGGGGGCTCCAGGGCCGGGGGGGGCTCCAGGGCCGGGGAGGGGCGGGCTGGGGGGCGCCCGCCGGGGAGGGTAGGGGCGGGGAGGGGGAGCAGCGCCGGGGGGGGGGGGCCGCCGGGGAGGGCAGGGGCGGGGAGGGGGAGCAGCGCGGGGGGGGGGGGGGCGCCTCCAGGGAGGGCAGGGGCGGGTGGGGCTGAGGTTGAGCTGAGGCGTGTGCATTTTTTAAAAAAAAAAAAGGTGTCACTTGTTTTATTTTGAGAGAGATTTACATAGGATAGAATTTTACTTTAAAAAAAAAATGGTAACCAAACAGGTTAAGATATCTGACCTCCTTCTTTTTAAATTTAAGAGAAAAAATGTTAAAAAAGTGCATCCAAACACCCTATAATTCTCTCTCTCTCTCTCAACCTTTTAGTATGTACTCCTTGAATGGTCTTATGCCAGATCATTGGATTGTAAAGTTTTTGTGGATGTGGTATATCAAACTATTAAGTGGCTACTTTTTCAGTTTGATAAACATAAAATTCTATGACTTTTTCAAATTACAGGAAAAGCCAGATTCTGTATCTCTAACTTTTCTTTCTTTGGCTCTGTCATGAATGCAGTTGTTACTGTTGAGCAGAGAGAAGCAACTTCTGATGTTTGTGGCACTGTAAGTCCCTCTGAACAAGTACACCTGTTGTACTACGCATGGAAGTTAGGTCTCTAGCACATCAATATTTGTTGATCTCTTTCATAAGAATGTGGCACTAATTTGATTGTTCTTATGATAGATGCTTAGTGATTACATACTTGTGCTTTCTGTGGATGTTGTATGTGTTGTTCCCTTCATTATCTGAGTAGTGCCTGTTATCAAGATTAGATGTGTGCACTGTGCACTACTATATAAAACATATGCTGTTTTCTGAAGAAACCTGTTAATCTTTATCCATGGAGAGAAGCCCTCTGTACCAAATGGCTTTCAGATAATGGCTGTCTGCCTGGATTATCGAGGCAGTGAAGCTGGTTTGTGGTCTTCATGCTTCCCTTTTTTTAGATTGTCTGCTTGATTGTTTGTGGGTTTGCAACTACATCTATTTAAGATCCTCGTCTCTAAGCAGAGTAAATGGCTTACTACCAATTATTAATTAAATATAAATTCATGTGCCAAGACATCTAAACGAAATCTTGAAGATGGATTCAGAACCTTGGATTCAAAAATCTATTTAAGATCCTCGTCTCTAAGCAGAGTAAATGGCTTACTACCAATTTATTGATTAAATATAAATTCATGTGCCAAGACATCTAAACGAAATCTTGAAGATGGATTCAGAACCTTGGATTCGAAAATTAACTAGCTGACAACCCAACATAGTGGAGACTGGATAGTCATGATGATCTTGAGTAAGAACTTAAAAAATGCCACTAAAAATGCCACCATCTCAACTTGCAGTGGCTCTTTAAATCTTCCTCTGGTGCTTCATAGTCTATATTTCAGAGCAGGTAATAGTGGCATGAACCTCTCTATCTTATTATTCCACATGCAGGAACATGTGTCACAGTGCTGCGGAAGGTCAATGCCAGGGGGAAGTAGCAGATAGCCAGATACTGATCTCGAAAGATGATTGATGGCAACATTAGTAGTTAGGAAATGGCTAAGGATGTGAAGATGATGGAAGGCTCTCACAGATGCAGAGTTCAAATGACAAGGAGAAGGAAGGAGGCTAAAGAAGCATCTGGCCTTTTGGTAGGGTTGCAAGTGTGCACAGGCCACAGGGGACTTTATGCAAAAGATACAGAAGCTGGAGAAGCAATCCACATCGGCATATATACAGTGTCTCTCTAACAAAAGTATAATAAAAGTTCTGTGCACAATAAGATGGTAGAACATTCATAATGTTACTTCTTATGCATGTGTCTTTAGTTGAGATATATAGCTTTAGAACATATGACTAGAAGACCTATGTAGTGATGCGGTTTTATACACGAGTAAGCCTTTCTCTTTATTTGTTCCTGTTAATTGTTAAGACTTACAGAGGAACAAGGACGTGTACAGGTTTTGCAAATGATTGCAGCCACTATTCAACCTGACTACTAATGCCTTCTGTCCCATGAATGTGATCTTTAGATTGTATGTTGCTTCACTACTTGTGGATGTTGATCACAGTGCCAATGACTCATACTCGTTGGGCCTTCATCATGCAGAACTATTTCCCTGAAATAGAGAATCAAGGAAGCAAATATAAGGATGATTCAAGAAGTTATCTGGACGGTGATGACATCTCAGAACTTGACTTGCTATTGAAGCAGAAAACATTCACTAGGTAAACTGCTTCGTCTTCAACACTATTTCTAACAATTGAAGGTTTTGTATTCAACTAAAAGCATGTGTTATCCACCTTTGGTCTTCTTACCTCAGTGTCTATGTTCTCAATTTCTTGCAACAATGCATTACTGGGCAGGGCTGAATATGAACACTTGATGGAACTCTTACATTCACGAACTGTTGATGCACTAAAAGAGGATGAGAACAAGAGAAATGATCCAAGTACTTCATTACCAGCTTATGACTACAAGAAACAAGATGGAAATCTTCTACCTCAAGAAAGCAGAATTGGAAGTTATAAGTTTACTGGAATAACTTCTATCCCCGGTCCTACTTCAAAAGTAAGTTGTGTTCAATGAAAAAGATTATGCTTAGTTTTCTTCTTATAGGCAAGCAAGGATAGACATTGAGTTATCGTGTCCATGCATGTGTGTACATAGGCACAGGTTAGCATTTGGGTGCATGGTGTTGGGGATGTGGGTAGATATTTGTATTTTATGTGCATGTTTATGTCACGTTTGAAGATGTATGATGTATGCTGTCTGTGACATGGCCTTGGGACTTGGTGCATGTGCTTGTACTCATTTGTATGACTCAAAAGTTGTGCTCATCCACATGCTTGCATGTTCGCATATGAGATGCCAAGCTGAAATTAAATGGTTACCTAAGATTCATTGTTTTAGGCGACAAGGCGGTGGCCAACCGCCAAGGCGAGTGGTCGCCTAGGCGAGCAGCCCTATGAGAATGAGACTAAACAGCTGCATGATTCATGAACTGCAGCAGCCCCTGTTGTGTTTTTTATTGCTGGATGCCTTAATTATACATATATAGTCATTCTTTATCTTTATCTTTCTCAATTTATTATTTGTCTAGCAATATTTCAGGTTAAATAAAACTTTTTGACTTGTTGACAACTTGACACTTAATAGATGTATGCTCAGATTCCAATTGATTGCCTTATTACTGTTAATCATTTTCTTAACATTTGTTGTTTCTTCTATTATATGACCTTACACATATGTGCTAAATATTTATTGGTAGTACTTTTATGTTAATAAATAGAGAATGTACATGGTATAAAATATAGATTTCTGGGTATTTGTTACATAAACTAGGCTTCGCCAAGGCGCCTCGCCTTAGTGTCTAAGCAGTATGGCGGTGGGCCACCGCCTTAGTCACCTTGGTCGCCTTAACAACAATGTTAAGATTACCATTGAAAAATTTAAACGTAAACTATGCTGAAAGCAAGTAGACTAAACTTAGCATAGATGGCAGTTTCGGATGAAACCGAAACCGGTTCGATTTCGTTTCAGTTTTTTTAATATTTGTATTATTAAAGAAAATACTATTTTAATAATTGGATCGGTTTCGGCTCCAAAATCGAAATGGACATCCTTGAAACTTACACAAGTTTATTTAGAAAGCATGTCTTCTGTAGGCCTTTGCAGAAAATAATATTTAACTTCACTTTGAAAAAAAATGTTGAGAATATTTCTAAAGATGCAAGAAAATTTCATCTTCTTCAAATGTTGTACTCATTATGTAAACTATGAAACACTAGGAATGACGAGCAGAGGGGTATTCCCATTTACATTACCAAATTGGTTCTTTGTTGGCATTAGATATTTTTCTGAAGAGTTCCTAATCTGAAATTTTGGGTTGGTTTTGCCTTTGGAAAGGGCCTTCTTGTTTGATTTGAAAATCTTAATTTAGGTTTCACCTAATTAGATTGGTAATGATGTTTTCTAAATTATTTATCACTGCCAACCAAATTATGTTAATCATGTTGCACTGGCAAGTGAAAATCCCTTGATTAGCCTCATCCTGATGTGATTCATGTGAATAAAATCAACCCTTAAAAGTATGGATATGTAAATATTAAATTAAAATAAGCTGTATTGAGCCCAAAAGGTTTATGTTGGACTTGGACCAGAATGGTTTCTAGGGGCTGTTAGATATTATGATTTTTGAATGAATTTGGGGGGGGGGTGGTGGTGGTGGTGTGTGGGTTTCGAAACCTTGGGACATATTTTTGAATCATTCTGAGAATTAAGTGCATTTTTGTCATTTCGGTAAAGTTTTAGATTTTGAGGTTGTTGGGTCTTTACAGGATTTTCTTGTGATTTTTAGATTGTATTCAGGGTATCTAGGTTTTAGTAGTGAGATTTGTTTGTTTAAGATTTTTTAGTGTCCCTCGTAGTTTGTTTTAATCAATTTTTGGATCAATTTAGGAAAGACTGAAGAGGGGTTTTTGAACCATCAACCATGTCACCAACCTAGAAGTGACAATGAGAAATTGGAAGCAAGGAGAGCCCTTCCACTTGCGGACATCCCAATGCATGGGTGATGGGGGACGGTGAGGGGAGAGAAGTGGAGAAGAAAGGCGAAGGTCTCAGGGGCGGAAGTAGGAGGGAAAGAGGGAGAAGAAGAAGCTTGGAGCACAAGATTTCAATCTTCAATGATTTTTTTCTTCATCTCCTCCTTACGGAGGTACATGTCATATAAATAGGAAAAAAGACTTACAATAATTACCAAAATGCCCTTTTCCTAAAAATGTATAAAAATAGCAAAAAAATAGAAAAATAAGAAAACACATGGCCCCTAAATGAGCTACACAAAATATCTCGGCCCTAAAAAAAAAAAAGTGTTGGGGCCTCAAAAGTCTAGAAAAGCGTTGCCCAACTAAAGAGACGTCGGCTCCGAAGCTCGACGACGTCGGTAAACGGTGTCGTGACAAACCGGACGTGTGTACGGGTGTCCGCACCAATCCTCCCCGGCTGGGAGGAACTCTACCCTGTCGAGTGAGGGTCCTGGCCACTGCTATCTCTCCAACAAATTTGGGTCAAGACGTTACAACCCCTCTCGAGTGACCCAAGTGTCCTCGGTCGGTGGCCGCCCTCTCCAATGGATCAGGTAGTGCTGAAAGGCTCTGTCCCTAGATGTAACAACCTGCTCATCTAGTATATAGTCAACGTGCTTACGTTGTGTTGTATTTGGGGTCAGAGGTGAGCACTTAGGCGCGGGATCACTCACAAGAGGGGAAGAAGGCTTGAAAGGCTCTCTGGGTATCACTGTTGGGTCCTGAAAGGCCACCAAATCTGAGGCATTGAATGTGGAGCTGAAGCCATAATTTGATGGTAAGTCAACAACGTATGCATTCGAACTTATTCGCTTTAGCACTTTAAAGGCCTCAACCCCTCGAGCTTGTAGTTTCTTCACAACTCCCGATGGAAGCCATTCAGGTTTGACCTTGATCATAACGTAGTCACCCTCATGAAACTTCTGTGGCCGCCTATGTGCATCTGTCGCTTTCTTGTAGTGCTCATTGCTGATTCGAATATGACGACGAATGCTATCATGTAAACCTCTAATATGCTCGACCAAGGACTGTGCAGACTCCGACACTCGTGCATGGACAGGTGAAGGAACTAGGTCTTTGGGTCAAGGTTTGCCATATCGGATCTCGACTTCGTCTCGGGAGGGTCAAAGAGAAGAGATCTCGGTAAGATCTCGGGAGATCAGGATAACATAAAAGTGTGGATCACATAGGTTCATATAGATAATTCCTTTAAGGAACATAGATAGTTGCATACATTCTCAAGTGACAAGTGTCAACCATGGATGACATAGGTTCACATATATCATACAACAAGAGTGTGGGAATTGAGATTCTGGATGTGCATTTTCATTTTTCTCTCCGTAGGATTTTACTTTAAGCATAAAAACATTTAATTCATGACATGAGAACCTGTGGAAAAATATCTTATTTATCTGAATATCACAGTGGACCATGACTAAGACTTGGTTGCTGTCAGTAGGAGAGTGGCTCATTGGAGAAGTCATATGCACGTTTGACTTTTTTCACTGGACTTTTAATTTTTAGTGTTTTATTAGGTTTATTTAAATTATGAAATTTTTAGATAGGTCAAATTATGAGGGATTAGAAAGATGTTATTTTGATGGAATCATCAAAATCGCGATTTTCTTCTTGGACGAGAGAGTTGACTTTTTATTGGTAAGAGATATGATTTTTTTGATATTTTAGTGGATTCAAATGGGGGGTACTTCTTTATTTACATGTAATATTTTAAGTAAATGAAATATTTACTTAAATGATATTCAAATAATAACAGGATCCTGACAACCCTGCCTGAAGAGGATCCTGACCCTGACTACTCATCTCGGCCTTCTCGTTTCTCGAGAAGGGGTTGAGACCGAGATTCTCACGAGATTGTTTACCATGCTATGGGTCCCCTAGGTCTATAGCCAGTAACTATCTCAAATGGACTCATGCCAGTAGACCTATTGACCGAATTGTTATATGCAAACTCAGTATGTGGTAAGACCTAATCCCAACCCCGCTTATGCTCCCTAACTCGACATCGCAACAAATCACGCAGACTCCTGTTAACTACCTCTGTCTACTCGTCAGTCTGGGGATGATAAGCTATGGAGAACTTGAGCTTTGTGCCCATAAGATGCCACAAGATTTTCCAAAAATAGCTGACAAAATGCACATCCCTGTCAGAGACAATGGTCTTAGGTAGCTTGTGTAAATGCACAATGCCCTCAAAGAATAGACGAGCTATGTGAGACACATCAAAAGTCTTCGAACAGGGAATAAAATGAGCCATTTTGGAGAATCTATCAATAACAACTAGGTAGGAATCGTGTCGGCGGACGGTCCGAGGCAACTCCAAAACAAAATCCATGCTAACCATGGTTTGCCATCTCACGAGATCTCGCGAGGTTCTCGGTCTCGGCAGGGCGCCGAGAAACTCGACTGAAGTCGCGGGCGAGAAAAAAAAAAGAAAAGAAAACACCGCGAATCTCGTGACGCAATGGGAGAAGGCGGAAAAAATTAAAATGAAAAGAAACCCTCGCCGCCTCGCCACCCCCACCCGACGCGATGTAAAAGGGGGATTTGAAAATAAAACCCTCACCACCCCTACATCGTCTCCCTCCCCCTCTTGGACCACTGTGTCGGCCCCCTCCCCCTCGTCCTACCCCCGACCCTCATCCCTGAGACGAAGAAGGCGAGACCGGTGATCGACGGTCGGTCTGGCCACCTTATTTCCGGCAGGTGGCGGCGGTGACACAGCACCGATGAATCGGTGAGTGCCTTCTTCTCTCCTCCTTCCCTCCCTCCCTCCCTCCTTCCCTCTTTGTGTGGTGTGTGTGACTGCAGTTGCCGGAGGGGGATCCCCCCTCCGACACCTCTCTATCTATCTCTTTCTGACCTCTCTCTCCTCTCTCTCCTCTCTCTCTCTGAGACTGTGTGCGTGTGTCGGTGCCGGAGGGGATCACCCCTCTCTGGCACCCCCGCTCTCTCTCTCTCTCTCTCTCTCTATCTGTGTGTGACCTCTCCCTCTCTCTCTGTGACCTCTGTGTGTGTATGTGTGCGTGCATGTTGATCCCCTCCGGCACCCCCTCTCTCTCTCTCTCTCGGTGACTTGTGTGTGTGTGTGCGCGTATCCCTCTCTCTCTCTCTGTGATCTCTCTCTGCACCCCTCTTTCTCTCTCTGTGTGATCTGTCTGTCTCTCTATGTGTGTGCGTACCGGTGCCGGAGGGGTGATCACCTCCGGTGCCCCTCTCTCTCTATATATGACCTCTCTCTCTCTCCCTCTCTCTGTTTGTGTGCGTGTGCTTTGTGTGTGTGTGTGTGTGTGTGTGCGTGCGTGTGCTTGTGTCGGAGGGTGATCCTCTCCGGCGCCTCTCCCACAGTCCCATTCTCCCCCCCGAGACAGCCGGTGCCTCCTCCCCCTCTATGTGTCTGCCTGTATGTGTGTGTCTGTCTCTCTCTCCCTTTTCTTTTCTAAATTAAGTCTGAATTTTATTTTTTATAGTGTTGTCAGATTTGTTCATTGTGATCTTTGGGGTTCAGGTGAGAATTAAATAAAAATTTTGATAGTAAAATTTTAGTAATTAATGAATATTCTGTTAATTAATTTCGGAGTGTTATATGACCTAACTTGTATTATTAGTTCCTGACTATTTAATTATCTCGATTCTCTTGCATAATTTTTGCAATTAATGACTAATGAATAATGATTGTGATGGCCAGTTGGTCACTATTTTGTATAATGAATCTCTATTGACTTTCTATTTAATTTATGTACTTTTGTTGTGAGATGGACAAATGTTAATTTATGTGCACCATTGATCTTTCTATTTGTATGGATTGACTTTCTTTTATGTATTTATATTATGATATTGAAATGAAATTGTGTTATCCATTGTTGAGAACATATGCAATTATCTATGTTATCTAGGAGTTGATTTTATTGTTGGCATCATTTATGAATTTTCTCGAGATCTCGAGATCTGATCTCCTGAGATTTTTTCGAGATCTCTCTGATATCTCTTCTCTCCGACCCCTCCGAGATGAAGTCGAGATCCGATGTGGCAAATCTTGATGCTAACGTCCTGCCACAGGCAGTCAGGCACAGGAAGAGCGGTGTACATGCCTGTATTTTGCTTCTTTTGTTTGGCCAATGCGCATGTGCGACAATGAGCCACAATGCGAGCCACATCGCGCTTATTGGGCCAAAAGAACGATGCTCGACTAACTCAATGGTTTTGTTTCGGCCAAAGTGGCCGGCAAGACCCCCAACATGGAGCTCCCAAATCAAGAAGTCGCGGACAGAGGTCCGCGGGACATACAATCGATCACCACAGAAGAGATTGCTCTCCTGAAGAATGTAATCAAGGTGCTCTCTGGAGGGGCCAGACTGAAGAGTAACGTGGATCGGACTAAAATTAGGATAGTCAGGATACTCCTCTCGGAGCCTCTCAAAACCAGTGACCTCGGTGCTAACGAGGGATAGGAGAAAAGTACGACGAATCAGCGCATCAGCCACGCGGTTCTCCACACCTATGTTTAAGGACGAATGTGTAGGTCTGAAAATTCAACCCAACGACTGTGCCTGGGGTTTAGCTTCTTCTGAGCGTAGAGAAACCGGAGGGCCTCGTGGTCCGAAAACAAAACAAACTCCTGTGGTAGCAAGTAATGTCTCCAATACCTTAAAGCCTAAACTATCGCGTAAAATTCCTTATCATTGGTATATTAGCTTGGCGTCATTCAACTTTTCGCTGAAGTAAGCAACTGGATGGCCCTCCTGACTCAAAATCCCACCTATGCCGACGCCAGAAGCATCGCAGGAGACCTCAAACACCTTCGAGAAATCTAGTGCCTGGGTCATGCGCTCCTTGATGTCACGGAAGGCTAAAGCGGCAGCCTTAGTTCAGACGAACCCCCCTTCCGGATGTAGAATGTGATTGGGGCCATGATAGTACTGAACCCCCAAATAAATCGGCGTAGAACGTGGCTGTTGAAACTAGAAATTCCCAAACACAAAAAACCCAAACCTCCAGAAAAAGCAAAAAATCCTGAAATCCTAAACCTTGCCAAAAAAAAAACCAAAATACTAAAATTTTCAGAAAATCCAAAAAAAAAAAAACTCAACAAACCCCAATTTCCCAAAACCTAAGACTCCAATTCAGAATCCCACAAAACCAAAAAAACTCCAAAAATATCAGAAATCCCATAAATACCAAATTCCCCAAAATACCCAAAACCCTCGAAGAATCCCCCCCCAAAACCCCAAAAAATCTAACCCCCCCCCCCCCCCCAAAAAAAAAGGGCCCAAGCACCCCACCTTTGGTTGGGCCAAAACTGGAGGTGGGCACCTTCGGTTGGAACCCGAATCGGATGTGTGTGCCTCCGGTTCGGGCCAACTGGAGGAACCTCCGGTTGGGGCCAACTGGAGATCCAACTGGAGCCCCCTCTACCCCCCTTTCCAACCGGAGGGGGGTGCCTCCGGTCACCCCAACCACTGCAACCGGAGGCACTCTCCTCCGGTTCCTCCTCTTCACCCCCCTCACCTCTATTAAAGGGAGGGGGGGGGGGGTGTTCGTTGGAGGAGGGTCTTTCCCCCTTATTTTGGGGCCTTCCCCATTTATTAAAGGAGAGATCCTCCAATTCCTTGGAGGGTCCCCACCAAGGGAGCTCTCCTTTTGGCCTCCAAGAGGGGGTTTTGTTCATCTCCACTGGAGGCACCCATCTCCGGTCCAAATCCAATCGGAGGTACCCCACCTCCGGTCCAACCGAACCAGAGGCATCCACCTCCGGTTCAAACCCAACCGGAGGTTCGGAGGTACGCCACCTTCGGAAACCCATGAAAGGTGCAACATTATAGAAAAGTTCTCAGAGGGTGTGAAAATGCAAAAAAGACCCTCTGCTATCCGAAAATTGCAGAAATATCCCAGAGAAAATTGCAGAAATGCCCCTATTGTCCAAAAAATTGCACAGAAGTCCCCAGTTTGTGGGAAATCACCCACCTCTTTGAAGAGTAAAAAATTACAGAAAAACCCCTAGAGGGTGTAAAATTGTAGAAAAGTCTCCAGAGGGTGTAAAGTTGTAGAAATATCCCAGTTTGTGGGGAGAGTTGCATAAATGCCCATAAAGAGTTGGAAATTGCAGAAAAGTCCCCGAAGGGTTCAAAATTACAAGAAAGTCCCTTTGTTGCCCGAAAAATTGCAGAAATACCCCGGATGTTGGTAAAATGGCAGAAATGCTCCAGTGTTGGGGAAAATTACATGTAAACCCTCACAAAGTTTGAAAATTCCATGGAAGCCCTTGGTTGGTCTAGAAAATGGCACGAAGTCCCTGGCAAGTTGTAAAGGCTATATAGCTCAAAGAGGGAATGTCGTTGGCACGACTTGGTGGAGCAGTACCCACGTCACTTTTTTGAAGCGGCGTGCGCTCTCCTGGGTCGGGTCTGGGAGATCCCACTTGCTAAAAGATGCTTGGAGAAGTCAACAAGTGACGAAAATGTCCGAGTATGCCAATCAATGGCGAAGATGCCTAAGGAATTCAATAAATTACCGAAGCATTTAGGAATGCCAAGAGATGGCAGTAGCACCCAGGGAAGTCAACAAATGACGGAAGTACCCGGGATCGCTCGAAAGGTCAACAAATGGCAGCCAAGAAATGGCAGGAATGTCCGAGGAAGCCAAGAAATGGTAGGAATGTCTCGGGAAGCCAAGAAATGGCGGAAATGTCCAAGCATGCCAAGAAATGACAGAAGTATTTGGAGAAGTCAAAAAATGACGGAAAGAACTCGAGAATATCAACTAATGGCAAAAGGTCTGAAAAAGCCAAGAAATGACAAGAGTGCCTGGAAGTGTCAGAAAATGGCAAGGAGCTTTTAAACCGTCATGGATATAATGCTGTCCAAATCTCCTCCGGGTTTCTTCTTCAAAAGACAACATTGACCAAGTTTTTAGTTCTCTGATCATGACGGTTGATACTTACAGAAATACCCTGATATGGAAGAGTTACAGAAGTCCTAGGAAGGGCAGGGAATTGCAGCAAAATTCTTCAAGGGTGGAAAACTACGGAGAAGTCCTTGAAGGGCAGGAAGCTGTAGAAAACCCCTTTAAAAGCAAGAAGTGGCAGAAAAGTCCCTTTAAAGGGAGGAAACTATATGGCTCATATTGTTTGCTTGGTTCGGTGGAGCGGGTCTCATGTTACTTCCCCGAAGCGGCGTGTGCTCTCCTGGGTTAGCTTATGGTTGGCCATCCCCAGTCTTGGGACTGCCAAGGAATGGCAGGAATCCCTTGAAATGTCAAGAAATTATTGAAAAGCACTGGAAGGTCAAGAAATGGCCGGAAAGCCTCAGGGAGCCAAGAAATGACAAGTGTATCCCGAGAAGTCAACAATGACTAGAAAGGCCTCGAGAATGCCGGAAAATGACAGAAGCACTTAGAAAGGACACAAACTTGCAGAAATTTGGAAAGACCGCTCATAGTTGTCAAGGCGGATGCCTAGGCGGCGCCTAGGCGCCGCTTAAGCGCTAAGGCGCTTCCTTAGCCGCTTAAAAACACCCCGCCTTTTTAAGAGTAAAAAAGGCGCCCCAAGGCGCCGCTAAGGCGGCCAAGGCGCACGCCAGGCGCGCTTGGGCGCGCCTAGACCTATTAAGGGTCCGTAATATTCTGCTTAGATAGCGGATCCAGATCGGTTTTCAGGGCTGAGTCTAGCCCGATTTCAGGAAACATCTTATTTACCTGAATATCATTTAAGTAAACTTAAGATATTACATGTAAATAAGAAAGTACCCCCCATTTGAATCTAATAAAATATCAAAAAAATCATATCTCTTGTCAATAAAAAGTCAACTCTCCCATCCAAGAAAAAAATTGTGATTTTGGTGATTCCATCAAAATTGCGTCTTTCTAATCCCTCGTAATTTGACCTAACTAAAAATTTCATATTCAAATAAACCACATGGAATATAAAAAATTTAAAATCCGGTGAAAAAAGTCGAGCGTACATGTGACTTCTCCAAGGGATTCACTCCATGGATGGCAGAGTCGGGTCGGGTGGCTGGGTCGGACCCAGCCGATCCCGACCCGAGTCGGGTCGGATCTGTGGATCCGCCTGACTCCAATGGAGTCAAATTGTAAAAAAATCAGAAAAAATCCTGAAAAATCAGTAAAAATTGCAAAAAATTATGAAGACACACAACATTCATGGAATACAAACACAATGAAATTCAAATCTTATCATGTTCATGTATCATAAAGAACAATAACAATGATTATGTTCATACATTGAAAAAATAGATATATGTACAAGTTGATAACATGAAATAAATAAAAATACCTTCTCAATTTGACATTTCTGAACCCTCATCCTCTACCTCACGAGACTGAACATGTGGCACATACTCATGTCCTCCATACTGGGTATATCCAAAGCCAAATAAAGAATTGGCAATGTCTTGGAATCCTCTTTGGATGCCTCGAGGTGTTGTTGCTTCTTGGCTTGAACTTTCTCCTGATTGTCATGGAGTGAAGAAACTACCATACCCAGTAGTTTGAATATTGCCCAAGTAACTAGTCCCACTACTAGAGCTGATATCTGAATATGGCAATTTTGGGGGACTAAAAAAGGGTGGATAAGAAGGCCCGTATCCCCAATCATGCCCTGCTTGCCTTTGTTGGCCTTCATATCCCCCATGTTGTTGTTGTGCTTCCCCTTGGCTTCCTTGTTGATGGAGTGGTGCTGAATAATCCTCATATCCTGAAATGATACCCCCAAGCCCATAACCTCCTGTGGCTCCAATACCTGCAGCAGCACCATCATCATCATCACCATCATCATCATCAGGTGATTGAGTGGAGTCATTACTCCCAACTGTTTTTCCTTTCTTAATCATCTTTTTTCGACGTTGATAATGCTTTTTCTCTGCCTCATATAGTCTAGCCAAGTGAGCTGGTAGGGGTGGAGCCTCAGAAAATGGCTCCTCAATATGTGTCTCCTGACTCTCCTCAGGAGAGTTCTCTGCACCTTCTTGTGATTTTCTTCTTGGTTCTTCTGTTCTTCTTTCTTTGTTGGCCTTTGCTTTTTTCTTGCCTTTGTCTTTCTTTCTTTTAGGTTCCAATTGAGAGGTAGATCTTCTTAATTCTGGTTGAGATGAAGAAAGTCTAGTACCCTGTACAGTGGCAGATCTTCTTAATTCGGGTCTTTCACCTCTCTCAGGTACATGTTCTTCTAATAAAACATCTTCTTCACATGCCTGAACCAGGCGATCATCAGGATGAAAGTCAGGTATCTCTCCCTCAGCTCTCGTCTCCACCCAAGCATGTAAAGGGTGTTCTTCCTTTAGCAACTCATCTACATCTATCTCAGGAACTACCTCCTCAAATGGTCTATCCGCTAGCTGCATGAATCTCTACCTTTCTATCTTTTGCCTTTCTTCATTTTGCTTCACCCTTAAACGCATATTATAGTGGCAATAAACCAACTTCTCTAGCCTACCCACACCCAACCTATTGCAGATTTTTATGTGAATGAGGTTGAATGTACTCCAATTTCTTTCACATGGGCTAGAAGAAGTGGTTTGACTTAACACTCTCACTGCAACATACGTTAAAGGATTTGTGCCAGCTTGCTGATAATTGACTTGAATCCACCATTCAGCTGTTGCAATAAAATGAATGAACATTAATCATTTTATAATGGTGAATTCCTAAATTTACGATTTTTGGCAAACACCCAAGCATGTAAAATTACCTGGAGTGAGTCTTTGAGCTGCACTTCTCATGTCATATCCTCCATATATCCTAAGTTTCATCCTATCTCTCCACCTACAAAATGGAAGATATAACATATGTCAAATGAAACATGCATACATATGCAAAAGAAAACATTCTATCCTATCTCTGCCATTGCATCTAATTTCTCATTCATTGTCCTTGCAAGGCGAGTGATGACATTCATGGTGCCTCTCATCACTTCTCCATCATTGTGCACATTATCTTTGTATTGAATTCTAGGGTTGAAAAAATACCCTGCATATGATAAACATTTTCAACATGGTATGATAAAAAATTCAGCAATTAATTAGATTAAATAAATTACCTGCAGCATGAAGATCATGGTGGAGAGTCATCTCCCATCTCTTGTCTATGATGGCCCACCATTTTCTGTATGCTTTTGTATTCCTTTCCCTCAAATTTTCCTTTGCTTTGTCCATTGCCTCGTACAAATACCCCATATCATTTTTATCATCACCATCAACCATTCTAAGGATAAGTACCAGAGGCTCTATTACTTTGAGGTAGTAGGAAATCCTCTCCCAAAATCGTACATTGCTAATCATATCTTGGACTTGGAGAGCAACATCTTTACTATCAGGCCGTAGAGTGTTTACATGTTGCAAAAATTCATCAGAATTAATCAATTGGCCCAATTGATGCCTATATTTTACGAGGCTCTCCAAAGAAATAAAATTTGATGCAAAGCGAGTGGGACCAGCACGAAGAAGATCTCGACCATCTGTGTATTGCCTCATCATATTCAAAATCTTGTTGTGACTATAAATAAATAAAGTTATCATCTGAGCATCATCAATGAGGCCATGAATATGTGCACAAGGAACCCAATAGAGATGTTCTCTCTTTTCCATCAACAGTCTACCAGCAGCCTTGTAGCTCGCTTCATTGTCAGTCACAACCTGTACAATGTTTTCTTCTCCCACTTCCTCCACAACTTCATCCATGAGTCTAAACAAATAATCTGCATTCTTGATGTTGTTAGAGGCATCAACAGATTTAAGAAAAATAGTCCCCTCACAGCAATACACTAGAAAATTAATCATGGATTTTCTTGTGGTCCTGTCCAACCATCACACATAATGGTGCAACCACGTTCTTTCCATACATTTTTGAAGCCATTCACCCATCCTTTCAACTCATCATACTCCTCATCAAGCCCAGCATCATAAATGTACTTCCGTGTTGGAGCCTTAAGACCAGGCCCAGCTTCTACGATTGCATCCAACATACTATGGAAATATGGGCTCTCTGCCGTATGTGCCGGCACACCTGCATGTAAAAACCATTTCACAATGCCTTTGATTGCTCCCTTTGCTGCCTTTGCAGTGGCTTTCATTCCTTTCAATGCCTGCTTGATTCCTAGTTGCTTTACAGACCTTGATCTATACAAATATGTATCCATAGGACCCTGTGTAGGAGCATGAACATCTGAAAGTCTACCTCCACACCCTAATGCACCGACAGCCCTACGAACTGATGTACTCCTAGGAAGAGATCTCCTAGAGTCATCTCTAGACAAATGTGACCCCGATGTCCCTAAGCCCCTTCGTCTGTCATGTTCCTCCGCATAAGAACGGCGACTAGCACGTGCAGCTGCAGTGAACTCAGGATCAGGATCATCATCATCATCCACATTGATTGGTAAAGTATAATCTCTACGAATTTGTCGCCCAGAAATCTCATCTTGAAGTTGTTGTTGCTACTAAGTTGTCAATAATTTCTCAGTTTTTCCCCCTTCATATATGCTTTTATTTCATTCCTAACTTCAAGTGGACAAGATGGGCATTTTGATACATTTCCAGCAGTCTCAGCAAGATGTTATTTAAGGCGATATATGCCTCCAAACATCTCCTTTGAACACCAATTACATTTCACTTTTTTCTGTCGTGCATCAAGAAGAGTACCATGAGCCCAACCAGGATCAATGGCTTGCTCCACCTCTTGCTCTTCATGTTTTTGATGTGCCATATTTCTGTGTAAGAATGCAATTGAATTGCACGTTAATTACACAAATCCCTAATTTTTAAACCCTAATTAGGGTTCAATTTGAGAATTTTGGAAAAAATGGGTCATGCAATGTAATTGAATCTACAAAAAAACTCTAATTAACTCAAATGACTACATTGGACACTCAATTGCACATTAATTATATTAATGACCCAAAATTTCTAATTTTTTAACCTAATTAAGTCATTTGAAGATTTTGGGGAAAATAGACCATGCAATGCAATTGAGTCTACCAACAAACTCTAATCAACTAAAATAATTCTATTAGACACTCAATTGCACATTAGTTGCATTCATAGATACAAAATCCCTAATTTTTAACCCTAATTAGGGTTCAATTTGGGGATTTTGGAGAATGAGGGTCATAAACATGTTATCAATGCTATAGATGTATAGTATATTTAACATTTCCTATTTTTTCAGATTTTTTAATTTTTTAAAAAAAAACTCACCTGAAGGGAGAGAGAGAAGAGAACAGAAAGAGAGAGGAAGAAGCAAGCAGCGGGGCGGTGGCCGGCGAGCCTATCCCTCCTTAAGGAGGGATCCGCTGACTCCAGGCGGATCCGGCCCGACTAGGGCCGACTCCAATCGAAATGGCCCCGCTTCCCGTGGAAGCGGCCAGGAGCGAGTGGAGTCGCCTGGAGTCGGGCCGACTCGAGCCGATTCTGATCGACCCACCCCCGATTCCACCTAGGACCGTGGGTGGGTGGGTGTCCCCCCCCCCCCCCCCCCCCCCCCCCCCCCCCAAGTCGGGTTGCCAGGGGCTGATTCCGCTCTGAGTCGGCCGACTCCGCTTCGAGTCAGCCGATTTTGCCATCCATGATTCACTCTCCTACTAACAATACATAGTCCGCTTGAGATCTCTCAGGATTTGGTCAAACCTAAACTATCATGACCCAAACTCCTGAGAATTGTCATTTTCTAGCTTCTTTTCAAATTTTAGACATATTGTGAGATTATGTAATGGATTCATTTAGTTTTTACTTGTTTTAACTGTGTTAAGATATTGCACTTCCTATTTTAATTTAACATATTACATGTATGTGTATTTACTGGTTTGTTTTAAAAGTTGGAAATTAGTTTCTGATGATAGAATGATATTTGCACTTCTTGTTCTTATTTAGTGTGCTTATTTATTTGAAGATGTCATTTAGATTTTTTATGACTTTATGATATATAATGTGAGTTTGTTTACTTGTAGTTTAATTTTTGTTGCTTCATATAGTTTTGACTTTTTTGTTGTGACATTTTATTTTTTTGTAAGTATTTTTTTGTGATACATAGCTATTATCTATATTTCTCAAATTTATGTATTATTTTAACAATATATCTGCCATATTATGATATATCATTGTCTTTATGTCTGTCATATTATGCTATTTTTATTGAATTTTCATCATTATATATATTTATAAAGACATAAATATCATATAAGAGGGACAGTTGAAAACAACTCATATTTGGTTCCGGCCTAAACGTCTAGACACCGCTTAGGCGAGCGCCTAAGCGCTTAGGCGATCCGAGACCCCAACTACGCCTTGGTCACCTTGACGCCTTGACAACTATGAGACCGCTTAAAAGTCTCATCACAATCAAGTGGTGATGATGACCATGAAGCAAACACAATAAACTGGGAGTGATCATCTTGGCAATCCAACGCTCTCATTGTGATGAAGTATCGCAGAAGCAAGTTTAGAACTGTCCGATCGTGACCAAATGTGGTTTTGAAGACCTGATTATATAATCGGGACCACTTGTATAGGTCTTGAAAGACCAATTGTAATTTAAATTACATGTGTATAAGCATTAAAGTTTTCAATTTTCTTTGCAAGAGTGTGTACCCATAAAGGGCGACCATTAAGGTCACTGTTGTCACAACAAACAGAGACGCAATGCGTTCTTTGACAGAGAATCAA
The DNA here is from genome assembly GCA_014218235.1 of Colocasia esculenta. Taxonomy (NCBI): domain Eukaryota; kingdom Viridiplantae; phylum Streptophyta; class Magnoliopsida; order Alismatales; family Araceae; genus Colocasia; species Colocasia esculenta. The sequence continues at coordinate 154,912,022 of CM024757.1, forward strand.
AGGTGTTCGAGTTCGACTTGATGTAAATTAACATCAACTTCGGTCGGTGGAAAAGGTCCAGTACACGAAACCTTAATCGCCTGATAAAATAAATGTAAATTAACATCAACTTCGGTCGGTGGGAAAAGTCCAGTACACGAAACCTTAATCGCCTGATAAAATAAATGTGTGGAAGAAATATCCCGAATATTGGCGCAATCATCCAATAAATGGAATGTAGATACCTGCATTCAGCGAACCCCAAATTTGTCTGTTGTACAGATTGGCACGCCCGCGAAGAAAATAAAACACAAAATAAAAACAAAAAGAAGAAGAACGAGAGAGAATCCTTCCGCGTCTGACAGTTGCTAAGCCATGGAATCTACCCACGTCATGGAGGGACTGGAGCTCGGGCCACTCGGTGATCACCTTGACCTTCTCCAAATCTGCAGAGACACCCTCACTAGAAACTATGAACCCCAAGAAGATAGCTCGATTGATCATAAATGCACACTTCTTGAGATCAAGGTATAAAAAATCATCCGGAGTGGGATCAGATCGGCCCATTCGGATCGGTTTTGGACCGAACGATCCGATTCGGGATAACCCTGCTAGGGGCTGAGTCTAGGCCGATTTCAGGCCTTATTTACCTGAACATCATTTAAGTAAATGTTAATATTTGTAGTTTCATTTACTTAAGATATTACATGTAAATAAGGAAGTACTCCCAATTTGAATCTAATAAAAATATAAAAAAAATCATATCTCTTACCAATAAAAAGTCAACTCTCTCATCCAAAAAGAAAATCGCAATTTTGGTGAGTCTATTAAAATAACGTCTTTTTAATCCCTCATAATTTAGCCTATCTAAAAATTTCGTATTCTTGGTCAGTAGGAGAGTGACTATCTTAGAGAAGTCACATTCACATTTCACTTTTTTCATCGGACTTTGAATTTTTAGTGTTCTATTGAGTTTATTTGAATTACGAAATTTTTAGATAGGCCAAATTATGAGGGATTAGAAAGATGTTATTTTGATAGAATCAATAAAATCACGATTTTATTTTTGGATGGGAGAGTTGACTTTTTATTGGTAAGAGATATGATTTTTTGATATCTTTATTGGATTCAAATGGGGATACTTTCTTATTTACATGTAATATCTTAAGTAAATGAAACTACAAATACAAACATTTACTTAAATGATGTTCAGGTAAATAAGATATTGTACATTAGTATACACTTGTATGATTGATATACATATTGATTATGTTTATACATTAATATGATTGTATCGTACACTTTATATTGATGTATTTCAGTTAATAAATGCAATCCTTATGTTTTTCTATATTTCATATTTTTTTTTACAATTTTTATAGGGGGTCAATCCAACCACCCCTGGCTCAACCAGGATTGGCCTGGATCAGGATCGACCAATTCGATCGGTTTTTGGCTAGCCGATCCGGCCCTGATCCTCTTGTTCTTGAACCTTGCTCATAGTTGTCAAGGCGGCGCCTAGGCGGCGCCTAGGCGCCGCTTAAGCGCCAAGGCGCTTCCTCAGCCGCCTTAAAACACCTCGCCTTTCTAAGAGGAGAAAAGGCGCCCCAAGGCGCTGCTAAGGCGGCCAAGGCGCACGCCAAGGGCGCGCCTAGACCCTTTAGGGGTCCGCAATATCCCACTTAGACAGTAGATTCAGGTCGGTTTTCAGGGCCGAGTCCAGCCTGATTCCAGGTAACATCTTATTTACCTGAATATCATTTAAGTAAATGTTATAATTTGTTGTTTCATTTACTTAAGATATTACATGTAAATAAGGAAGTACCCCCCATTTGAATCCAATAAAAATATCAAAAAAATCATCTCTTACAAAAAAAAGTCAACTCTCCCATCGAAGAAGAAAATCACGATTTCGATGATTTTAGCGAAATGCTAACTTTCTAATCTCTCATAATTTGACCTATCTAAAAATTTGATAATTCAAATAAACCATATGGAACACTAAAAATCCAAAGTCCGGTAAAAAAAGTCAAACGTGCATATGACTTCTCCAAGGGAGCCGCTCTTCTACTGACAGCACTTAGTCTGTTTGAGATCTCTCAGGATTTGGTCAAACTTAAACTATCATCATCCAAACACATGAGACTTGTCATTTTCTAGTTTCTTTTCGATTTTTAGGCATATTGTGGGATTATGTAATGGACTCATTTAGTTTTTACTTGTTTTAAGTGTGTTAAGATATTGCACTTCTTATTTTTATTTAACATATTTACATGTATGTGTATTGCTTGTTTTAAAAGTTGAAAATTACTTTTCTGATGATAGAATGATATTTGCACTTCTTGTTCTTATTTAGTGTGCTTATTTATTTGAAGATGTCAATTTAGATTTTTTATGACTTTATGATATATAATGTGAGTTTGTTTACTTGGAGTTTAATTTTTGTTGCTTTCATTGTCTTTATGTCTGTCATATTATGATATTTTTTATTGAATTTTCATCATTATATATATTTATAGATACATAAATATCATGTAAGAGGGACACTTGAAAACAACTCATACTTGGTTTCGTCCTAAACGCCCAGGCATCGCTTAGGCGAGCGCCTAAGCGCTTAGGCGATCCGAGACCCCACCTACGCCTTGGTTGCCTTGACGCCTTGACAACTATGACCTTGCTTGAGATTGCCATACAAGTTCTCATGACACAGGACATGACACACCTGACGAAGATGGTCCAAGTGGTCGTCCCTGGAACAGCTAAAGATGAGGATGTCATCGAAATATATGAGCAAAAAGATTCTAATGAAGGGTCTTAGCACCTGGGTCATGAGTTGCATGAATGTACTAGGCGCGTTGGACAGCCCAAAAGGCATGACCAACCACTTATAAAACCTATTCTTCGTCTTGAAGGCTGTCTTCCATTCATCCCCAAGCCGAATTCGGACTTGGTGATGGCCACTTTTTAGATCTATCTTTGAGAATACAGTGGCTCCCGCCATCATATCCAACATGTCATCTAAGCAGGGAATGGGGAAACAATATTTCACCGTGATACGATTGATGGCCTTGCTATCAACGCACATCCTCCAAGTATCATCTTTCTTTGGAGCTAAAAGTGCAGGAACGACACAGGGGCTCAAACTCTCTCTGATAAATCCTCTCCTCAGGAGCTCCTCAACTAGCCTCTGTAGCTCGGCAAACTCAACTGAACTCATGTGGAAGTGGGGCAAGTTGGGCAGAGTGACCCGGAACCAAATCAATGGCATACTGGATGTCACGCATCGGCGGTAATCCATCCGGAGATCATCAGTGAAGACATCTTAGAACTCCTCTAAGAGGGAGGCTATCTCCGGGGGGTGCTCACTCGAGATCTCACCCTCAATAGACCTCACCATCAAAACATAGAGGCACTCAAACTCTTCGAGCTTCTGACCAAGATCATGGGCACTAATCAACTGTAGAGTCACGGGAGGTGGTGCACCAAGGATAGAGATGGTGGCGGTGCTCGGGCTCCCCGTCAAGGTGATGTGCGTATGAGTGGGCTCGGCACGAGCACGTGTGGAACTAGAGGTGGATGGAGTACTACCAGACCTCGTGCCACAAGCAAGAGGGAGGCTAATAGAAGGAGCACATGAAGGGACAAAGGTAGTGGAAGTAGAAGGCTTAGGGGTAGAGGACACGGGAGGGGCAAGGGCATAAGATCGGGCTGTTTTCTGAGTGATCAGAGTAGCAGGTCGGGAAGCCTGCAAGTTGATGAGGGCATCGCCGTAGGAAAATTCACATATGTTGGACCGACCATAGAGGACTGCATCCACATCGTATATCCACGGCTTACCCAAAATGATGCTCCCGACCTCCATAGGTAAGACATCGCACCAAACCTTCCCAGAGTATGGTGGAAAAGAGATCGGGACATGACACATCGTCCGGATCGGAATGGAAGTGGAATCCACCCAAGAGACGCGATAAGGACGGGAGTGGTCAACCACAGTCAGCTCGAGACGTGAGACGGCCTGGGAAGAAATGGCATTAATGCAACTTCTACTATCAATGATCACTTTGCACACCTTTCCATCCAGGCGAATATAGGTGTGAAAAATAGAAGTGCGGCGCCGATCATCATACTCGATAGGTTGAGCTAAAATGCACCGGACAACCCCAAGCCTACTCTCATCAAGGGAATCTTCCTCATGGTCTGTCAGGAGATGCTCGACCTGAATGTAGCTGGTCCGCTCCCCTTCAACCTGAAACTCAGCGGCCATGTCATCCCCAGCCTCATAACTCACATGTTGCACCATAGGGCTGGTCTCCTCAGGATGCATACCCTCCAAAGCCAGGGCCCTAGAGGGACATTAGGAAGCAAAGTGACCTACCCCATGGCATTTGAAACAGCGATCATGGGACCCAACACCCTGAGAGGGTTCACCCACAACTGCTGCCTTCCCCCTATCCTCCTGCCTACCAAGAGGGGCACCCAAAAGCGAACGATCATGGGGTGCTGGCAAAGCGGGGACGGGATCCCTCTGAAGCGGCGGTCGAGGTCTAACGGGGTCCTGTCGTGGAGGGTCCACATGTCGAAGAGTGGGACCCCTCAAGGGCGCCTCGAGGGCAATACTCTGATCCATAGGGCATTGGTAGGCTGGTCTTACCCGCGGGGGTGACGCAAGGCTATGCTTGAACTGTTCCATCTCTTGCATGACTTGATAAGTATGCTCAATGGTCGTTACATGTTGGCGGAACAACTCTTGCTAGTAAATCAAGTTGAGACCCTTCCTAAATCGGGATAGGGTCAGCGCGCTCCCGTCACGAGGTCCACATCTCAGCAGGTACTCATCAAACTCTACGATGTACTCAGAAATAGATTGATTTCCCTACGTGAGATTCTGTCAACGATCAATGAGCTGGTGTCGATAAGTCGAGGGAAGGTATTTCTCACATAGCTTGACTTTCATGTCCTCCCACGACTCAGTAAGCTCCAACCCTCGCTGCTGGAGAAGAGCCTCAACATTTAGCCAATAAGTTTGAACCTCGCCACTCAGCTTCATCATGGCAAAGCGTGCGCGCCGGGCATCCGACATCTCCATCCAATCAAAATAACAGTTCATGCTGGCCTCCCAATCGAGATAAACCTTCGGATCTAAGGACCTGTCAAAGGTGGGAGTGTCAACACGAACAACCCGCGGTCATCCTGATTCTCCTGAGAACGATGGGGCCTCCACTCATCAAAGTCCTCATGGTCCTCCCAATATCTGTATCTCCTCTAACCAAACGCGAGATCTGCTCGACCCCTCGGGGGTCGAGCCCTACCCTGATCCATCTCTCGATCAGCTCGGCCATCACGATCAACTCACTCATCCCGACCCAACAGGTAGCGGTGACGACGATGATCCCCATCCCTGCTTAAATTGTTACATAAATTGTTAACGAGTATTTAGACGAGCTTAGACGAGTTCTTAATGAGTATTTAATCGAGCTCTTAAACGAGTTGTTCACGAGTATAATCGAGCTGAGCTCACATGTGTTCAGACTCTGCTCGTTTATGAACCAATTTTTTTTTTGTTCAAACTTGTCTCGTTAATTAAATAAAGGAGCTGAACCAAGTTTTTATCGAGTTGAGTTTCGAGCTACTTGTCGAACGTATCGGCTTGTTTACACCCGTAATTGCGGTCAATCAACTCCCGTGGGCATAAGTAATTTCAGGTGCTTCTCTTAGGACTAGATCAGGTCCTATTAATGCCAGACGTTGAGGTTTTGGATTACAGATCCCATGTAATATCTAGACAATCTCAATCTAATGGCCAAGAAAATTCTAAAGAATAAACTTATGTAATGTAAGACTTATGCTCTTGATATACAAGAAATTATGATAGAGAAGCAATTCTGGATGGAACATAGTCAAGATCACTCTAATTAGGCGTATGTTGGCACATAAAATATCAAAACCCCTTAACTGGAGGGACCTTCCCCTCGGTTAAGAAAGTTTCTTAACTGGAGGGACCTCCCCCCGGTTAAGGATGGCTCCTTAACCGGGGGGACCTCCCCCCGGTTAGGACCATATCTCTTCATAACCGGGGGGACCTCCCCCCAGTTATCTCTCTCTCCTCCATGTAAAGGGGAAACCCCTATAAATGCCCCATGTAGCCCGATGGCAAAGGGGGTCGGCGGATAAAAAAAAAATTGTGAAAGAAGTAGCTTGCTTGGGAAGATTTTGCTCGGATTCGGCGTGAAGGTATTCGTCTCTAGCAAGTCAAGGTCATCCCCCTCCAACCACCAAATTTCTGTAAATTCCCCCCATGTCGAGTTAGTCTCCATGGGGGTTTTAAAATTCAAATACATGTTTATGTCTCCATATCGAGTTAGTGTCTATGGAGATAAAATTGTTAAATGATCGTGTTCATGTGTTCCATTGTTTAAATATTTTCCATGTTGAGTTAGACTCCATGGATACAAAATATTTAAACATGTTTATGTGCTCCGATGTTTAAATATCTTCCATGTTGAGTCAATCTCCACGGGCATAAGATATTTAAATATCAAATGTTCTCATGTTTCCATGTCGAGTTAGTCACCATGGGTATAAATATTTAAACATGTCTATGTTATTTCTCTCATGTCGAGCGAGACTCCGCGAGGGCAAAATATATTTGTGTTCATATGCGTATGTCTTTATAAGGGGACTCTGCCCAAGCAAGGACTCTGCCCAAGCAGGGGCTTTGCCCAAAAGCATACTCATATGTTCACAAAATATATGTTCATATGCGCGTATTTTATGGGGAAACTCTGTCCATATGGAGACTCTGCCCAAAAATAATACGGCCATATGTTCATCAAATATGTTCATGTGTGTTTGCGTGGAAATTCTGCTCATGCGGAAGCTCTGCTCAAATATACAACATATCCGAACATCAAATAAATCCTCGGGTTTATACCCATTTGTCCCTCAAATTGTATGTCAAACCTACAAATGGAGTCCATGCTGCCCTTTTAAAAAAATCTATTTCGTCCGATAAAAGCAATTCACTGTGTTATTGTTTTCTAGAAAAATGTAAACCTCGACTCTACTATCAAGGGTGTTCGGGTTAAAATTAATGTAAATCAACATTAAATATTTTTAATCCGATGTAAATTAACATCGATCTGGTCGATGGAGAAGGGGTCCAGTACACGTAACCCTAATCGCCTGGTAAAATAAAATATGCGGAACAAATGTTTTAAATAAAGCAAAAGGCACACTCGTCCAATGGACAAAAACTTTTCCTCGTCGAGCAGATTACAACTTCTGTCTGGTAGACAGACTGGCACGCCCCGCAAGGCACAAATACAAATCAAATCAAATCTCATAAAATTTTCTGCACTCCACAGCGTAAAAACATGGAAAAAGGGTCTGCACAATCTCGGCACGATACTAGCAGAAGTTGGTTAAACACTCTTGGGAATAGTGGCATGTTTATGGATGCGGCTACCTTTTATGAATGTGGCTACCTCGACAGGTGCATTAGGACTCAGAACACGACATTCACTCCAGGCACGTTAGGAGTGCCGCTAGGGGGTCCGCGTGTTTAAAGAGGCGCTGGCTAATGATGGCGTGACTTATCAAATTGGACTGAAATTTTGCTAAGGCTGACAGAAATGTGTCTTGAGGGTCCAAGATAGTTTTAGGAAGGGGTTTTCTAGGTTTTTGTGATGCAACCTGTTTGGTGGCGTATGGAAATTCACGCTCAGCATAGTCTTACGAAGGTCTTGATGAAGAGCTTCTAGTCCGATAGGAGGAATACCCGGCGGAGGGTTTTAATTTCACCAAGGGGTGTTCACAATAGCAATGGTGTGAATCATGCCGCCATCGGGGAGACGGGATTCCAATTAAATAAAAGAAAACATACAATAATCATGATCTTTTTAAAACATTAAAACAAAACTATCAAGCGAAGTGAGATTTTAAACATGGATGTCAATACTCATGATCTTACAGGATAAGTTTTTCAGTTCTTTAGACATGAGAAAAATCAAGAGAATACGTACATGATAAGATCATACATAGATGGAATTAAAGAGATGATTGCACAAGGACAAATCTAGCACATAGGTCAATCTCATGACCAAACAGTACAACCTTTCAGATCTTTCAATCATGGAAGAGTCAGAAGGATAGATCTTGGATAGATCAAGTATGACATACTTCAAGACAGGATAATCATGCTTCAACATGCTATGTCATGATTAGGGCAGAAATATGTTATTTAAAGTATTGTTGTTTAGAAAAAATTTGAATTTGAAAAGAGGGTGTAGTGGCGCTGTTGAACCAAAATCGTAGTATATACACTGAATGATCGAGATCACAATGAATAGCCAATAATACGGCAACAGTGTGCATGCTCTACGCCAAAACTTTGGCCACTGGGTGAGAATTCAAAAAAAATGGGGAACAGAAATACTGTTGCACCTTGCTCCGGAAGATTAAAACAAAAAAGGAACAAATGACAACAAGTTCCTATTCTCTGCGCTGGGAAGAGGATAAGAAGAAGAAGAAGAGAGAAGTAAAGGGGAGGGGAGTACTGTCCGGAGCTCCTTTGGAAGCACGCTGTTCCCCTCGCCAGGGGACCTTGCCGTTGCAGTCCCAGTTGGGTAGCTGGGAAGCCGCCCTCGTAGAAGACCGCCCCTGCTGCTTCTTCAGCCGCCGCAGAGGCCTCCCCCGTGAGTCGCACCGCTGCTAAGGGAGGGGGGCTTCCCCTGTTCGAGTCGCCCCTGCGGGGGGGGGGGGGGTGGCTTCTTCCCTGGGACGCGCCGCAGCAGGAAGCTCCCCTGCTTCCTCAGCCGCCGCCGCCACCAAGGATGAGGGTTTCGGTTTCGGGTAGGGCCGAAACCGAAACGGTGTCGGTTTCGGTTTCGGACGAAACCGTCCGAAACCTATAAAAGTTGACAAAAAATTGTAAAAAAACTCAAATAAATCTGTAAAAATATAAAAATTCATCACAACACAAAAAGAACTAGTGGACATGCATATAAGATTGAAAAAAATTGGATTAAGTGACAGATATATGTGGGTGACATGTTAATGGAATATTCGATGCATATTAAAGAGTTAAACAATAAACATGGAATGATGTTGTCGTCTTGCACTATTATAAATATTACAAACACAATAAAATTCTGTAAAAATTAAATTTTCATACCTAAACATTACAATGCACTAGGATGGATAATAGCCGGAAGAACCTTCTCCTTCATCGTATGATTGCTGTCCTTGAAACCCATAAAGAGGGTTCTTATACTCTGAATATTCACTATAACTAAACAAAGATGTAGCCAAATCATTCATCCCTCTTTGGATTCCTCTTGGAGTGAATGGTTGTTGGATTGACAGGAATCCAGAATCAGAATAAGGAGAAGAATCTCGAGCATGAGAAGAGGATACTGAGTCATAATTGCTATTGGCTGGAAGTGGTTGAAATTGGAATTCCGGCTCATGAGCATAGTGACCATAACCTAAATGATGTCCATAGTGGCCTTGTGAATCCTGTCCATACTGTCCTTGTGAATCCTGTCCATACTGCCCCTGTGAATCATGTCCATAGTAGTCACCCTGTGAATCATGTCCATAATCACTTTGTGACTGTGTATATATGCCACCACCAGTAGTAGCACCTGCAGTTGCACTAGGATCATCATCATCATCATCATCATTATCTTCAGAAGTATAAGAAACTAGACGTCTTCTTCTAGTCTTTGACTCTTTCTTTTTTTCACTTGAGGTAGCCATCTCTCCTTGTGTCTTTGTATGGAGTTCTTTACCTTTACCCTTTGGCGTTCTTCTCACATAAATTTGCCTCATTTTCTCAATTGCCGGGTCATCTCGAGCAACAACATTAGCCCTCTCAGTCATATATATCCCTGACATAGTTCTCCTTAATGATGGAGGTGGCTTCACCATTCTAGGAGTGACTGGCCTACTATCTGATTCTGAATATCGAGCTGGCTCAAGCTGCTCCTCAGTGTCCTCGACAATCTCAGGCTGCTTTTCTTTTGATAATGATTCTCTTGGCCTTTTTGCTGGTACTCTGAATTCTGGATCCCTTGGTTCATCTCCATCTAATATTCCTTCTGCCCATGTTGTATCAGTAGGATCAAAAACAGGGTCATCAATATCCTCTCGTACCTCAACCCAAGATCGTAAGGGATTATCATCATCAAATAAGGCATCCACATCAATTTGTCCAGCTGTATCATCTGCATGGCGTTTGTCCCTCAATTGTTGTCTTAGTCTCATGTTTTTTATCCGCAATCTCATATTGTAACGGCAGTAAACTAATTTCTCTAATCGTTCTGCCTTCAGTCGATTGCGAACCTTTGAGTGTATAAGGCTGAACGTACTCCAATTTCTTTCACATTGGCTAGCTGATGTTGTTTGGCTAAGCACCCGAATAGCAATAAAAGCAATGCATTACTGCCCAAATCTCTATTCTGCACCATAATCCACCATTCAGCTGTCCACCAATCATAAATAAAATGAATGTTAGATTGATTTCACAAAGATAAACTCATTATAATATATGTATACGTGTTGGGCAAATATAGTATATATACCTGGACTGACTCTTCCAACAACATATTGCAATGGGTGTCGGAATATGTCCCAGTCCTCATTCTATATGCATGCATCTATAAGAAAAAGTTGCAGTTTAACATCATCGACTTTGCAAACATTCCCCATTATTGATATAAATTATAAAAAGAGTGAAGACCCACCTGAAGCTCGGCCTCCAACCTTTTCTCTGATGTCATGGATAAACGACCAATGACATTTAAGGTGCCTTGAAGCACCTCATTATCAACATGTGCATTATCAGCATACATCAATCGAGGATTGAGATAATAGCCTGCATTTATGTATATTAAGTGAATGTAAGATGTAGATACTTCAATAGGAAATAGATAATGAAATGATTTATCACTCACCAGCTGCATGCAAATCATGATGTAAAGTGTTCTCCCATCTGTGATCAATAATTTTCCACCACTTTTTATAGTCTTTAGGTAGGGACTGCCGCAACTCCATCTTCGCACGGTCCGTGGCCTCGTACAAATATCCCATGTCATTCTTATCATCTCCATCCACCATTCTAAGCACCTTTACAAGAGGAGTGACAACTTTTAAATAACGTGCTATCTTCACCCAGAATTCTTTGTCTTTTATAATAATGCAGCAGTCCAAATAATCCATCTGACTTTCGGCATTGCCTTTGTCTATATACTCCCGCAGGGTGTTGTGATATATGAAAGATTTCAGTTCATTCTTAAATTTATGCAACGACTCCAAAGAAATGAAATTAGAAGCAAATCTTGTTGGCTCTGCACGAATGATGTCTCGGCCTCCACTTGCTAACTCCCTAAACATGTTAAGGATCCTGGGATGACCATATATGTATCGTGTCACGGCTTGTGCCCTCTCAACTGTAATCTTCACATTTTTATCCTTTCCAATATCCTCAAGTATCAGGTCAATGCAATGTGCTGCACATGGAAGCCAATACAAGTGTTGCCTTTTTTGCATCAACTTTTTGCCTGCAGCCTTATAACTGGCTTCATTATTAGTAACTACTTGCACAACATTTTCCTCTCCAATTTCTGCCACCATGTCATCCATCAAATGAAACAAATAGTTTGCATTCTTCTCATACTTTGATGCATCAATAGCTTTAAAAAAATTGTACCTTCAATGGAATAAACAAGAAAGTTAATCATGGACTTCTTCGTAGTACCAGTCCAACCATCACACATAATAGTGCAACCTCTCTCCATCCATATATGTTTGAAACTTTGAACCCATTGATGGAGCTCCTCAACCTCCCCCTGAAGGCCACGCTCGTATATGTCATGACGTGATGGAGCCTTGAAACCAGGCCCAGCATCTGCTACAGCATCAAGCATAGGCTGAAAGTACTCTGATTGAGCTGCATGGGCAGGCACACCTGCATGAAAGAACCACTTGCAAATACTTTTAAATGCGTGCCCTGCAGATTCTGCTGATTTTTTGACCCCTCTCAATGCCTGCTTGATTTTGGGTTGTGTTGAACTCTGCCTTCTAAATACATAGTTGTCCATGGGGCTACTCTGTGTGGGGCTGCGTCTGTACTGCCAGATCTTACAGGTGCTTTTCCCCTCAATCGAGCTGCACGCTCACGCTCTACTGCCTCTGTCAACTCAGGATCTGAATCCTCAGAGCCGGTCTCATCATCATTATCCCTCCTACCCCTTCTACTCAATCTTCCTGAAAGCTCCTCATTAATTTCAGCATTATTTTCAGCCCTTCTTTGCCTACTGTCTCGCTGGCTCATAAGACACTGATGCATCTCCTTCCTCACCTCTCGGGGAGCTATGTCACATTGTTTGACCTCTCCTCTTACCCCTGCTAGATGTTGTTTGCCTCTAGTAATTCCTCCATATATCTCTTTCCCACAATAATTGCATTTTACTTTCTTTTTCCTAGCATCAACTAAAGTGAAATGAGCCCACCCCGGATCATCCAGTCCCTGGCTTTGCTCTTCTCTAGCTCTAGCCATGGTCCTACAATAAAAAAATAAAGCACAAAAATATGTAAGTAGAATGACATAAAAGACTGCTTGGAACCTAAAACAATTAAATATATCACTTATTGTTCAAATGTGGAGCCCGAACTCTCAAATGTGCGCCTTCGCACGCGGATCGACCTGCGCGGTCGGATCGACCTACAGCGGCGGCGGGAAGAGCGTCTCCGGCAGTGCGTCCCCCTCCCCCCTTGCGCCCCTGCCTCTCCTCCCACCTCCGGCAGAAAAAATCCCCCCCCAAGAAAAGCTGAAACCACCCCCTTGCGGCCCTGCGGCAGTGTCCACCCCCTTCTGCCTCAGATCTCAGATCTGAGGGGGTCACGGGACGCGAACTCCCTTTTTAGGGGAGTTCGCATCGGGTTTCGCCCGTGTCGCCGGTTTCGGGCCGACACCGGGTGGTGTCGGTTTCGGTTTCGCCCGAAACCATTAAGTCTCGGACCGGAACAGTGTTCCGGTCCGGTTTCGTGTCGCCCAAGGCCGAAACCGACACGTTTCGCCGTGTCGGTTTCGGTTTCGGGCGAAACCTACAACCATGGCCGCCACACTCTCCAGCGAGGGCCACCGGTGTCCACCTCCGCTGCGTCCCCTTTTGCCTAGCCGCCGCCGCTGCAGCCTCCAGCAAGGGTCGCCGGCGTCGCCTCCCTGCTCCTGCTTCCCTCCCAGCGCACAGGCCAAACAGGGAAAGAAACCGGAAAAAAAAGACAGGTTTCCTTCTCCCTGCCGTGGCTCTCTCGTGGCCCAGGGGTATAAACAAAAAAATAGGAATTAAAACGGGGAAAAGAAATAAAGGAACATGGGGAGATATGCAAAAATGCAAATGGCCGGGACGGTGTTTAATGGCCGGGACGGTGCAAATGGTCGGGACGGTGTTTATGGCCGGGACGGTGTTTATTGGCCGGGACGGGGTCTTTCCCCACTCCCTATAAAAGGAGGGGGGCGGCCAAGTTTGAAGGGGGATTTTCTAAAGCTTCAACACAGAGCAAGGCTCTGGGACTGTAAGGCAGTCTGGGAAAAGGGTCTGCAAGGCAGCCCTAAAGAACATTGTGCAAGGCACAATTTGAATTTTCTCAAATATTAAGCAAGGTCCATTGGGCTTTCTTTATTGGGCCAAACTTCTTATTGGGCCTCAAATTACTTATTGGGCCGAACTGTATTTTTCATGCAAATGATTATGATGTTTCATGCTTAATGGGCCTAATGATGCTTAATTGGGCCGGCATTTGACGTACTCTCACGTGTGATATTTAATGGGCCTATTGGGCTAATTTTACTTATTTAATCACGCCTTATATGAATAAGTACACGTAGTGTCACGTTTATTTCGAACTTTTCACTACTTGGTTTCTTAATCAAAATCAATCAATTTTGCAACCAACCTTAATAAAATATTTCACAAACATTGTTATTTAATTTTCAATAACATAAAAATAACAAACAAGTCATGTCTCATGTTATTTTTGATCCACCTTAAGTTAATCTCCATTTAAATCAAATAAATAAATGAAAACATTAATTTAATCCACATAATCATAATGTAAATAAATAAATAACGAAAATGATTAAATAAATGAAATCAATAATTTTAAAATACTCAAAAAAATGAGAAAATGAATTTAAAACTCAATAAAAATGAAATAAATATCAAAAATTTCTAAAAAAATAGATTGCATGCTTGCAACTTTGTTTTCTTTCAAGTACAATTCATGTCATTCAATTGTGAGTCACGCTCTTCTATTTCAAAGGGGTTGTCGGATGGTTAATCAAGGGTATTCAGCCTTTGTGCTGATGTAATTAACACTAACCGAGGTTAGTGAGGGAGGTCAAACGAACTAAATAAGACCATGTCCACATAAATAAATAAAAACCAAATAAATCAAATCTAAAGATAAATTTAAAATTTTTAAAAGTTTAAAAAATATTCTCACAGGCGCCTTTGACCAGTGGCGTGTTTGTAAACGTGGCAGTGCCACTGGCACGTTTAGGCAGGTTAAATGCCGTCTATCAGGTGACCGCATTCAAAATGCGCCTTATCGTGACGGCACGTTTGTAGACGCACCTTGGGTGCACGGTGTGTTTACGTCGTAGAACCCAATTTTGCGATGTAAAACTCAAAATACTCGATGTGTGGGGCATCCAGAAAAGGGAAACGTGTATGAAACTCAAGAACACGTGTCAATAAACCTACAAAAGTGATTAATTTTGTTTAGCCCGAGAGATCACTTATCTTTTTGAAGATTTAAGAAGAAGAGGATGAAGAACACCAAGAACGTCGAAGAACTTTGAGATCTCTGTGTTCTCCTACTCCAATCCTCCCTTGCTCACGTCTAGCTGCTTCTAGAAAGGTTTAAGGTCGGCCAAGAGAGGGTTAGGGTTTGAAAGAGACCAAATTTGGCTCTTTCATTATTAGTTTGATTTAAATCTGATTTGGATGCAACCCATGGCCAATTTCCTCCTTTTAATTCCTATTTTGATTAGGCTTGTGACAGAAATTCGAATCCCCATGTTGGGCCAGAGTTTAGACTCCTTTAGTGGCCCATTTAGATTAGGTTTAAGCTCATTTGGCCCATATCCCTATTTAAAAATCCGGGTTGCTACATCTGCAGTTTTTGCACCTGGTGCAGCAAGCCAAATTGTGTTAGAGACTGCCATGTTTGAGTTTTTTAAATAAAATTTTGGGATCTTTATTTAGCAATCAAAACCTTTTGGATGCCTATGCAGCTAGTTGTCATGCAGTCTTAGCTGCCCACAACACATGGATATCCTTCTTTTGCTTAAGGTCTTTGTGCCATGGATAAAGTTTTAGAAGGTAATGCTCGGTAGTTCTGGAAATCATGTGCTTTACTTTAGAGCAGCAACAAACATTTATAAACAGCTTTAAACCCTGCGTCCTGCTCTCTGCTTCTTGGAATTGTGCCTTTTACACAAATCTTCTTTTTGGTGCATGAGTGCCATCAAGATGTCTGTCACACGTGGCATTTAAACTCTCATTCAGTCCTCATCTTCTTTTCTTTAACCAGCATGAAATACATTTCAAGGTAGCTACATGATCTCCTCTGTTATGCACTTACTTGTTGATGATATTCACAGATCCCTGAAGAAGATCTTGCCTCACCAGTAAAAGTTGCAAAAGCATACATGGGCTCTAGGTCTTCAAAAGTCTCTCCATCTTCCTTATGTTTACGGAGTCAAATGCTTAGGGAAGCTATAGCATCACCAAGTTTTATTGGTTTTTCTCCAAAATCATCACCTATATGTTCAAAAGCTGTTGTTCGTTTTACTGGTGTTCCTGGGACTCTTGAGGATGGCTACATGACTCCAAGATCTCGAGGCAGATCAGTTATTTCCAAAATGTCTCGTTCTCCATATTTTAAGCAGCAGCCAACAATTACACTAAAGGTACAAATCATAGGGATAGATATGTGGGCTCCTTATTAACAAGTTTGATATACATACATGTGTGTGCTTTATTTAGTTTTGTATGTGTTTATATACACACAGACACAGTTGCTTTTTTTGTCTGTGAAAAGCTGTATTGTTCAGATTTATAATATGCTTGCATTCAGGATGGTGAAATCATGGCAAGTGGTTATCCTGGCCCTTCTACATCAACTCAGACAACTTCAAACATTGCATTTTCCAGTGGCAAACAGGTATGCTTGAATCATTCCATTTTGGGAGGAGCCAATCATTTACCTTCTGTTGCATATTTTTAACTTTTTTAAACAAAAAAATCAATCATTGAGAGAAGAATCACGTAGAATGTAATAACACATGACACATATGCTTAAAAGAGAAGACTGTAGTCTTTCTGTAATTTGTTTCCAGTCTCATTTTCTGGTGACAGAATCTATATTATTTAATGTGCTTTGGAAAATTTAAGATTCTTTGTTGATTACTGTTAATAGATAATATCACTGCAGTCTGAAGAAATGCTTTAAAAGTAATAAGACCACATCAAATGAGGGAAAATATGCAACTAGATAATCAGATCAATTATTTCTAGTTGGTTGAAGTTCTCTTTCTGATGAGGTTTTCCCTACCATTTGATGAGAATTACTTATTGCAAGAGTAGTCTTGCAATAAGCTCACGTGGATTGCAAGACCTGCAATCTCATTGGTTGAGATTGCAAAACCTCTCAACCAATGGGATTGCTAGTCTTGCAAATCCACATCAACTTTATTGCAAGAGTACTCTTGCAATAAGCATTTCTCCCTTTTGATTTGTCAGGCGAATTCAGGAGTCAGTCATATGCTGAATCTTGGGGTTTTGTATGTATACCTTGCAGAACATCATACATATATGCTCTTGGCCTTTATGAATTGTCAAAAAATATCCAATGTCCATGAGAGACAGGGGTGCATAAGATGCTTTACGAGGGAATATGTACAAACGACCGTTGAATCATTGATCTCTTGACTCTTGTTCGTGTAATCAGGTGAACCAGTGTCATTTGGTTGGCCAATTTGGGCCGGTGTCACAGTGGTGACAGGTGAACCAGTGTCATAGTCTGTCGTAAATCTACACAATTTGATCCGTTGTTCCAATCAACATTTTTGGATGATAAGGAGGGATATGGTTATACAAGGCATTACAGGTAACCTTTCTTTTATTTGGGTTTGGGGTGGGGGGCACCAGTTGCGATCATCTGTGGCCTTGGGAAAACGGCTCAGTTTTGTGTAACCGAGTCTTAAATATTTATGGATTGAGTTTCTCTTTGACACTTGGTGAATTATGTCTTCTGAAAGGATCTATGATGCATATATTGATGGGATTTTGGTGTGAAGTGTGAACTGCAAAATCTATGCCTAAGTTGGCAGTTCTTTTTTTATTAAATTTTTTTTCCGGTGTTAAGCTGTTTACTCTCAAATTAAAGGTGAATTTTGACCTAACTATTCCTTTGATAGCAACTTTGTAATGTCCTTATCATGGTTCAAAACTCGGCCGGATCGGGATCGGATCGGCCGAGTCGGCTCGGTTTTGGGCCTCCCGATCCGAGCCGGGGTAACCTAGCCGGTCCTTGCACGCGGATCGGACCGGCTCGACTGGGCTCGGCCGGCTCGCCGAGCCCGGCCCGATCCGCCTCGGATCGGCCCGAGCCGGGCCGATCCGGTTCAACCTTGTCATGGGCTGAGTCCAGGCCAATCCCAGGCTGAGTTTAGGCCGAGTCCACTGCGATTTCAGGCCTTATTTACCTGAATATCATTTAAGTAAATGTTACCCCCCATTTGAATCCAATAAAAATATCAAAAAAATCATATCGCTTACCAATAAAAAGTCAACTCTCCCACCGAAGAAGAAAATCGCAATTTCGTTGATTTTAGCGAAATGCTAACTTTCTAATCTCTCATAATTTAGCCTATCTAAAAATTTGATAATTCAAATAACCATATATAACACTAAAAATTCAAAGTCCGGTAAAAAAAGTCAAACGTGCATATGACTTCTCCAAGGGAGCCACTCTCCTACTGACAGCACTTATTCTGCTTGAGACCTCTCAGGATTGGTCAAACCTAAGCTATCATCATCTAAACTCATGAGATTTTTCACTTTTTAATTGAAAAGAAATTAGAAAGTGACAATTCTCATGACTTTGAGTGATGATAGTTTAAGTTTGATCAAATCCTGAGAGGTCTCAAGCAGACTAAGTGCTGTCAGTAGGAGAGTGGCTCCCTTGGAGAAGTCATATACACGTTTGACTTTTTTTACCGGACTTTGGATTTTTAGTGTTCCATATGGTTTATTTGAATTATCAAATTTTTAGATAGGCTAAATTATGAGAGATTAGAAAGTTAGCATTTCGCTAAAATCAACGAAATCACGATTTTCTTCTTCGGTGGGAGAGTTGACTTTTTATTGGTAAGAGATATGATTTTTTTGATATTTTTATTAGATTCAAATGGGGGGTACTTCCTTATTTACATGTAATATCTTAAGTAAATGAAACTACAAATAATAACATTGCCCGGCTCGGCCGAGCCGGGGTCGGGATCGCCGGGTCGGATCGGTTTTGGGCCGACCGATCCGATCCCGATCCCGGGTTTTTGAACCTTGGTCCTTATTTAGTCAGGTTCACATGAGTTTTCATCTGATAGATATTTTCTTCTTTTGTTATTCTTGTTTGACTTCTATAAAATATTTATAAACCAATCATAGGAATTTTTGGGAAAGTGGATCTCATCATGAGTCATTTTGATATTTATGGTAGGTACTAAAGAGGAGTTCTGTATCAGAAAGTGCTACTGGTCCCATACGTAGGATTAGACAGAAGTCTAATTTAGTATCTTCTTTGGAAGATGTGATCTCACAGATTCCTCGGAAGCTTCTTCCTACAGCAAATAGTTCTGTACCTCTTCGATCCAGAGAAATGGAAGAAAAAATATTCCAACAGCTTGATAAATTAGTTCCTTCGCCAAAAGGGAAATCAGCTGAGGCTAGAACAGTTTCCAGGGATGAGTTACCATCCATGTTGTCATCTGATGTCTTACATGAAACAGCTTCAAAGAGTGTGGCAAAAACAGATGCATTATCATTATTGAATGTGGAGGCTAATGATAAATTGAAAATTTCAAGTAATTTCCATACTGTGAGCCTTTCGCCAATGAAAGGCAAGGCTAAGAACAGCCACTCAAAGTCCTTGTTGGGGACTGGAATTGCAACTGAAGCAACGGAAGTGGGTAATGTTGATGCTTCAATAACAGAAACTAGGCCTGTGATTGGTTCTCTGGATTCTCTCCCCTCAGCTACCACTTTTGACTCATTGCGGAGAAGTTCAACATTTAAAATGCAGGCTCCAGATGTATGCACCTTTACCTTTGCCCTCTCTGCAACTGAGGTTTTTTAACAATGTTGTTTCATATGTCTTTTCCCAATTCACGTTAAAATGAAAAATTTATTTTCTGTTTTACTCATTTTGTGTTCTCATGGTTCTAAAGGACTCACTAGAACAAGAGGATGACAGGTGCAGGAGGGATATTTCTCGTCTTTCAGATCCTCGAGAGGAGAAAATACAAACAGATGATCACAAGTCTTTCATCTCTGAAATTGTTGTTACTAAGAAGGCATTGATTTCCTCTGAATCTATGTCTGATTCTAATATCAAATTAAGTAAAATGGTTGGAAAGGGAGTTTTAGATGCAACCACTATTGCTGACAAAGATGCTAGCTTCTTGTTCCAAGTTTCTTTACCTCCTAGCACAGAGTGTCTGTCACCTGTGACACATATTTTGCCATCCCTACCTGCTGAAGTACCTGTTGGATCAAGTGAAGGAAATGCTGTGCCTGTTTTTACTTTTGGCTCCAAAAATACTGCACTGGTGTTTTCAGCGAGCATGATGAGTTACAGTGATCCTGCTGGACAAGAAATTGGGGCAAGGTTCAGAGGACAACTTTTTCGAAGGTGAACTGTTAATCTTTCCAGCAATTGATACTAGATACATCCTTTTCTACCTTTTGTTGGTGAACTTCGTTTATTTAAATGCCAATTCCTGTTTCCTGGACCTCCAGAATACTGACATTCCTTTTTTTCTTGCTTTTGTACTACTATGTATTAATAAAATTGGTGGTGCGATTAACCACTTTTGGGAAAAAAAATTCTGAATATATATTGAAATGGAACCAGTGAGCCCTCAGAACACATCCCCTTAGTTGCATGCCAAGGGCTTGGCGCTTTTGTCTGGTAAAAAATTGATGGCCTGCTTTCTTTTCTTCCTTTTTGAGAAAAAGAAACCAATGCATCCAGGGATCCACCTGTCCCAATGTTGATTAAATCTCTCATATGCATATGTTGTTAATGATACATAGTAGTAGAGAGAGTGAATGCCCTGTTGCAGTGTGTTGTTGCACACTGATCCCAACTGAAGGTTCTGATCACCAAAGAGGGCACAATCCAAGGTCAGACTGAGCTACTGACATGGCAAGGGTCAAAGCCTGTCCGAGAAGGCAATTCATTAGGTACCCCGATAAGGACGGGGAAGAGCTCCAATGCTTTAGTCAGCCTGAGTCTTAAGCATATTTGAATAATTAGCTAAGGTTGAGAGGTTGCATTACCTTTGTCTGAAGTTCACTAATGGCTTATACAGAGATCTAAGCTGGTCTCTTGGAAAGCTTGGTAATGGGATTAATTCAACATGAAAGACTGACACATGGTGCGAACTGAGGTTTGATCTGGAGATGTATATCCATGTGACAGACCTACCATGGTGGACTGGATCATGACTTTTGCAGCATATTATGTCCAAGGTGTGAGTCCTATGTTGGTTGGTCATTGAGATGGGGCCAAGACTAAACTAGGTCTGCCTTAGAGTTAGGACTCCTGCAGCAGTCTATCTTCCTTGGAAAGGCTTCAGGGTTACCTTTAGAAGGGCTGCTAGATCGGTCCCTAGGTTCAGGGATGGTTTCATTTTCCACTCTTCTACCTGCTGGGAATTTTGGCACACTGCAGGCACACAACATTCTCTCTTTTTCGTGTTTTTTCTTTATTAACTTGTTGGAATGAGATTCAGCAGTGGGTGCTTTGATACAGCCAACACATGCCAACTACTCTATCTATCTCTCTATATATATATGGGGGAGAAAGGGAGGGAGAGAGAGAGAGAGAGAGAGAGAGAGAGAGAGCGCCAAGACATGCCAACTACTCTATCTATCTGTCTATCTATCTATCTATCTATCTATCTAATAGAGAGAGAGAGAGAGAGAGAGAGCACAGCCACCATTGGCTTTAATTGATAGCTGTAAAAAGGAAAAGGAGTAACATGCTTTCCCAGATGTTACATGTGCTTTCATGTGCACGGGGATGAGAATGTTCTAGCAGCCATCTTGTTGTTATTGACTCCTCCATTCTTATCTACCATTTACCCATTTATATATATGGTTTTAGGTTTTCTTTCTTTAAAATTCAGTATGTACATAATAAGTACTGTATCTTGGCTCATTTTGGTTGCTTGATTCGATGCATCATGTCTCCTGCAGCATTTCAACCAGTATAACAGCTCCCGTGGAATGTGCAGAATTTGTTGTAGCTGAAAAACCTCTGAAGTCTGGCTACTTGATTGAATCAGGTGGAACTTCAAGTTCATTTGCTCCCACAACATCACCAACCTCAAGCAATCTTCAATTTGTTACTTCTGCTCCCTCAAGCCGAAGTAATGGTTCACTGACCTCAAATGCAACCACATTTTCGGCCTCTTCTACTTCTGCAGCAATTCTTTCAGGCAGTTTGTCTAGTGCAATCATCTCTGGAGGTCCTGCGAGTGTAAGCAGTTGTAGCAATGGGCCTTCTGGTTTGCCTGCTTTTTCCATGTTGCCCTCAATTCAGTTCGGGTCCAGTTCCTCAGCAATTTCTACCAACTGCACTTTTCCTGTGGTGGAATCGATCTCCACAGGATCTGAACCAAAGCTTCCCAAGGATTCACGTTTTGTTCATGCCGGTACTTCATCAGTATCATCTATATTTTCAAGCACAGGCAGCAGCATTTTTGGATTGAGTGCTGCAGCAGCATCTAGTGCTACCACCTTTGGAAGGTCTATGCCAGTATTTTGCTCCCAGGCAGCTCAGTCTGGAGATGGGACTCCTTTTGGACAGAATGCAGGTCAGTCTGGTTCTGTTTCCCCTCCATTTGGTTTGGCCGGTTCTTCCATTGGTTTCAGTAGCTCAACGTTGGGGTCATCAATTACCAGTGGGAAACCACTTGGCTTGTGTTCTGGGTTTGGGCCAAATTCCACATTGTCGCTATCTCTGGATGCCTCCAGCACTTCATTGGCATCAACCATGAAACCTCTTAGTGCGTTTGATTCCAGTTCTCAATCCACTGCAGCTTCAATGTTTAATTCTGGCTTTGGCTCCTCTATTTCTTCTTCCTCAGTTTCTATATTTGGAATGTCATCTGCTACTTCCGCTACCACATCATTCAGTTCCGTGTCCATGTCACCATTCTCAGTCTCTTCATCTGCTGCTACAACACCTTCAGTGTTTTCATTACCTCAAGCCATGGCAACTAGCGCATCAGCATTTTCATTTACATTTGGTGCCACCACGACATCACCCCCGTGTCTTCAGCAGTTCCTGGCTCTCCAGGAAATGATCAAATGAATGTTGAGGAAAACATGGCTGATCATGTGGTCCAGGCTCCTAGCTCCGTTCTTCCAATGTTTGGTCAACCATCCAATGTTCCTCCTTCGAGCTTGCCTTTTAGTTCAACACATACAACTTCAGGGGCACCCGTCTTCCAGTTTACTAGCTCTCAACCCTCTGCATTGGCACAGAGTCAGACTCCATTTCAAACTACTGGTAGTTTTGAGTTTGGAAGGAGCTTCTCAATGGGCAGTGGAGGCATTGACAAGTCTGGCCGGAGATTCATTAAAGCTAAAAGAGATAAACACAGGAAAAAGTAAGACTGTCATAGCCTAGAATTGCCTAAACAGGTATATCACATGAGTTGCTATCCCCACTGCCACATTGGCCTGGGACCACCTGTTGACATATATGCTGGTCAAACTTTTCAAAGGAGAGAGGAAGAGACCATTTGGTCCCCGTTACTTTTTGAGTGGTTTCATATCTGAAAGTATATTGGCTCTATTCGAGTGCATGAGAAAATCATTTAGCAATTGTTGACCCTTCTTATTCTTAGTCATTTGAGTTCCTTCGCCGTCTTCTTGGTGTTGCTGGCTTGCTTATCCGGTATGTGTCACAATTTTGGTTTTAGTTATATCATTTAGGCTTTACTTGTATTAATGTACCTTGTGCAATTATTTTCTTCGGATCTTTTGCACTACGTTCTGTGTTACAGATAATATTGTAAATCTGTATATTTTTTCCCCAACTTTTCTGGATGACAAGAACTGTGCTTGTAGTCTTCATAGTTTTTACAAAGCCGAAATGTGTTGTCGGCATTGTAACACCCAGTCTGAGAGATGAGATGCGAACTTTATTCATTTTTTCCTTGTGCTCTTACTGTAACGTCATTGGTATTGTTGCAACAGGAGTTCTGTGATTACTGACTGTTCAATGTATAAAGGGAATACATCGTTTCTCACAAAATGATGCATGATTTATAGTAACAAAATTAAGCGAACCTGCTGCCTGGACATCTTTTGCTGAACCTGGACTTTATGGATAGGATGTGCACTAGTCTTCTTGTATATTATTATTGTTTTCAATTCTTGTTGTGGCATCACTTGATCCTTTAAACTCTACATGGCTTGGCATATGTTTTTTTTTCTTTTTCTAAATTTCTGGCTGTACGTTTCTTTTGAGAAATGTCGGGAGATCAGAAGGTTTTCCCACCTGATCTGAGACCATTCCTTTGCGCTACCAATTTGACTACAGCATGATCGAATTAAGTTTTAGTATCATCATCAGTCATTTCGTCAGTTGGTAAATGTTGTACAGAAGTGAACAAAATGGAAAGGGCCAAACACTAGTACAAAGTGAGAAATCTGCAGTTGCGTTGCAAAAGATGGTTTACAAAATCATTTGAATTCTAAGGCTCCTTTTGATAGTCTGATTATCTGTTATCAATGGATAAAATATCTTAGTTTATGAGGTATGAGAGGGTGAGATAGAGTTAGGACTTGTCAGCATTTATTGATGATAAAGTTTTGATAAACTATTTGAATTACCAAAGCAACTCTTGATGTATCAGCTCGATTCAATTTGAAGGTTTGTTTCAAAGAAAAATTCCAATTTTAAATATATAAATATATATGAATTTCCAGTGTTTATATATAAGTATGCACTTAAATCTAAGATTAATATAATTGCTCATATTGGTATAATACAACTTATGTATACATTAATTTTTAATACTTCATAATATATATTACTAGATGATTATTTGTGCTATGCATGGAAAGTTTTTAGATTTAAATATTTTTAATATATTAATATATCTTAATTTATGTATGTATTAACAAGATTTAAAAAATAACATAAAGTACTAGCCATGGATTGATTCACTGGTATGTTTACAGCTAACTTATAAGATATCATTATTTTGGGGGTGGGGGGGGGGGGTGTGGTGAGGTGCGCTGAAAACGAAGAATTTGGCGGGAGAGTGCCGCCAAGTCTGTATAAGATATATATCACTATTTCCGAAATTCTTCGGATGGGTGCGTCCATCCATTAAAGTTGTGTCGTAGCGTATGGTGGCAGGTAGGGCCCACCCAGTGAGGACTGCCGTCTTACAAGTCTGGGTGTTTGTTGTGTTGGAGTGCGGAGAAAAAGAGAGAGTAAAAAAGGGAGAGAAGAAAAAAACAGAAAAGAAAAGAGACATGACAAAGGGCTGTGCCTGTCCCGATGTTGCCGAACAGTGAATCGTCTTTTCAACACGCACGCGTTTGTGAAGCGACGGGGGCCGTAGAAAACGTCATTCTCTTTCGATCTCTCTTTTTCATACTCCACAATCACATCAAATGTCCCACAACAAGGACATCTATTTCTTTTTCTTTTTTAACTTACATGTATACCCATCAATATATTATATTCGAACATATGTTCTTGAAATTTACATATGATATCTTGTACCATATATTCTATGTTTTAATCGTTTGATTCGATATACTTGACTCAATCACAATTAAATTAAGAGTGTAAAAAGAAAAAGAATATATTAATACTCGTTGATTTGATTTTGTCAGTCGAGCTACCCACCCCAAACACATGGGGTGGCTCCTACAGTTGGGTGATTGGGTTGTGGGACCCGTCCCATATATCAATGGTATTTATGGCTGCAAAAAAATATTAAAAAAATTAATTATTTGATTCATTTTGATAAAAGTTATAAGATTTGAAAAGTCATTTAACAATCAATATTCTATTATCAATTTTTGAATGCTATAATATATAATATATAATATATATTATATGTATTATATAATATATGTTATATATATATATTATCTGAATATTTGATTATCTAATTTTCAAATCTATTCATATTGAATATTATCTGAAAATTTTAATTTAATTTTTGATAATTCAGAGAAACATAATCGATATCTGATTTCGAATCTGATATTTTTCAACAATTCTTATCAGATTTGGATATGGAAACAACACCGACTTCGACTTGTTTACACCCCTAGGGGCAAATAATTCAGCGAGCAAAACTTCCGAGCAATAAGTATTGCTCTTAAAAGATTAATTTGCTCTCTACCATTCTTGAAAAAAATAATTTTTGTTTATAATTCTCTATCTCTCTCTCTCTCTCTCTCTCTCTTGATTGTTGATTTCAACCACACTCAGTCAAGTGTCACCTTTATCGCTTTCTCCTCTTGTAGAGGAGTATTTTAATACTTGCATTCTTTATTTAATAATTATATTTATATTTTAATAAGATATTTCTTTTATTTTGATGGATTATCAATCAAAATTTCTAGATATATAGTATAATATAAAGATTTCAGGGATATTATTAAAGTATGATAGATTTTAAGAGTGTATATATAATTTATCTATTTTTTTACTTTCTCTCTCTAATTCTCTCTCTCTCTCTCTCTTCCTCATATGATGTGATGTGATGAGGAACACATTATTCTTCTCTCTGATGCACAATTAAGGGGAGATGGGATCCTCTCGGCCCCCGCAGGAGGGGGGCCGGTCAGTACAAAGGGTGGGGGGGGGGGGGGGGATTTTCATTTCACCCCTCAAACATCTTCTTTTTTGGTGCTTTACACAAGGGGTATATGACACCCCCCCCCCCCCCCCCCCACCCCATGTACTGACCGGCCCCCCCCCTCCTGCGGGGGGCCCGAGAGGATTCCGACTCAATTAAGGGTCACAACAATCGTCAAGAAGTACTCTCACAGGCCACAAGCCCACTTTTATTAAAATTTATTTTGTTTATGGATGCCCGAGGGGGTTGACATCTAGCGACAAAATAACTTTTTAGGGAAATATGTTTATGGTTGATTTTTTGCATAGGTCCCTAAAATTTTGACCTATCCTTTACGTTGGACTTTGTTTGATATCTTTGTCGTTTTATTCCGCTCAGATCTCATGTTCAATTAACATATCTTCATATTAATATCTCATCAATTTGGCCCCTATATGTACGATTTTCTAATCCTTATATCAAGCTGGCAATAAGTCTAATAATAGTAGAAAATTTATAATATTATTTAATTAAATATTTAAAGTTTAAACTAAATTAATTACCATATAAATAAGTTACTTAAAATAATTGTCTTATAATTAAAATTTAGCTCACAAGTCATGGATTACATATAGTAGTGCACTATGATCTCTAGATGATAAAAATGATTTATAATCTATCAAAATCCTTCTGTGCATAGTTACTATGGAATTATAATCTTTCCTTCGTACAATGCCTTTGAGCACAAATCAAAGTATATTCATACTAACAAACTCTCCTGCATCTAATTGGATAGATTCATGTTCCCTAGTTAATTAACTATTTTTTTTCCATTTAACTACGCTACTATGCATGATTAGGGATTCATGGAGCCTAATCGTATAGGGTATTTTCTCTCCCTAGATAGTCATAGCGAACAATCTTTTATTGACAATTCACTTATCTTTGTATGTATTACAATGTGCATGACTATCTATTATATAAGACCCTGACTCACAATGTTTCAAAGGCAAATGTCAAAATCTATTTGTGGTGGCCAAATCTGGCCTCCTAGGTCTATCATAGCCCATTACAGCACTCTAAGGTCCCGTCAATAGGCGTGGCCCTTCTTCAGGGCGCCATGTCCTTATAAGGATGGTTTAGAGGCCTTCAAGGCATGACCCCCGTGATCGGGCTTCACCAAGCCCCCCAGCGGCATGTCTCCGAACAACTCCACTTATTCGAAACGGGCCTTCGCCCGCCGAGCAAGAGTCCAGGCGTTCACGACCTGTCCGGAGCAGGTCTTCGCCTACCGAGCAAGCTGTCGGTTCCAGAGCACCGAACAGCCGTGGCGGTTACCGAACAACGGGTTCAACCTCTATTACGGGTTACCTGCTCGGTGACCTCCGCCAAAGGCTTCCGAGCAGCCCTTCACATCCTCACGGCAGTTGTAACTGCCGCAGGCCACGCACCCCACCATCAAGGGGCACCTTAACTGCCTGGTATCCCAACAGGCATCTGAACGCGTAACTCCTCTCGTTATGCGCGCCCATCAAGGCACTTTTCCAGGTACGATCTATCAACGTTACGCACGTTTGCCTCAGCACCCATGCCTATAAAAGTATAGGTACAGGACCATGCAAAGGGACACATTCTCTCTCACGGCTACACACGAAAACTCCATGCCTTTCAAGCCTCTCACTAACTTAGGCATCAGAGGGTTTTCCCCGGTCTTCACCGGGCCCCCCCTGATCGTTCTTGGTTTTTTAGGATCTTCGTCCGCCATCAGCGTTCTCCCTTTTTTCCTTCAAGTGTAGGCCCACCAGGCTCCGGCCCAAGCAAGCAAAGGCCTCCACACTATCGATTCTCGTGCAAGATATTTTAGTCTCATATCTAATTAAAGACTAACTACATCTCATTGTGACTTGAAGTCTAAAGATTAACTATATTATTATGACTTGAAGTCTTCTTATTGATAGTTAGGTACCATAACCATGCATTGAAAGACTCAACAACAGATTAGTTCAATAAACTCATTAGGGAGCACTTGCACAACCTTATCCCCATTCTATCCAAATGCAAAACCGCCTCTTAAGTGCATGTTTGGTATGTGATTTAAAAAAAAATGAGGATAGGGATAATTAATTTAGAGATACATTATCCCTATTTCTAATCCATCTCTTGTTTGGTATTCATAGGGTTAGATTTTTGAATATAATCCCATTCTTTATTTGGTAGAAAACAATGTTAGTGTGGGGATATAATCTTTATTTTTACTTTTGGTCGTCTCTTGATCTCTAGCCGCGCGATCGATGTCCTGGGCCGATAACCAAGGAGTTCGGCATGTCGTTGGTGATCTTTGCCTCACGCGATGGGTGCTTCGAAATGTGTAAAAAATGGAGATAAACTATCACCAATTTACCCCCATTTTTTTAAGATATCTCTAAAATACTTAAACCATATTTATCTTCACTTTTTTCGAGACATCAAATTTGGGATGGAGTTAACTCTTATCTCATATTTAATCTCATACCAAACATGCACTAAATTGCACTTTTTGTTTCTTCAAATTGTCAAAAAATGAAATATGATTATCTGCATGAGCTCTAATTTGATCTTGATCTGGTTGATTTCAACAACTCATTTCTTAATGACTCCACATGACAAGATGGCAGCCTCACGTTCCAACCTATCATTAACGTCATATTGACAAATAGTACATTTCCACATCTGGATAACACTAGCGGCCGATCGTGAAGGGACTAGGATCTGCAGGTTCCTCCATTCTAGTTTTCTCGAATCCTTCGAGCTACCTTCATTCCCCAAACAGTACCTAGGGTAATTCCTATAGATCAAATGCCACTTTTTCCAACATCTTCTTAATCCTCTAGCCTTTTAATTAAGTTCACCACTATCCAATTGCTCAATTGATCTAACTCTATCTAGTTGTAGGTTATTTGGTTGTCAACTCATAACAAAGGCCAGCATCTAGTAGTCACTCTTGTAGTCCCCCCTCAAATCCCTCGAAGCCTTGGTCCTCTTGCAAGTATTGTCTATTCACATCAACAACTTGCCGGTCCATCCTCTATTAACATGATCCCTCAACCTACTTTTTATCTAACTTTCCATCTTGATGGACTAGGATGAGATGAATCAACTAATCTCAAAGGAAGTGTAGTAACTACAAACAAACATATATATGTCAGTGGCCACTAGCCATTAACAAAAGAGAAAAATCACTGACAAAAATATATGTTAGCAACTAGAACGTCGCTGACAAAGCCACTGATAAAAGCTCTTTTGACTTATGAGGTGGGTTTTCGATGTATGAGAGGTGTATGTAAGTGACTACATGAGCCGCTGACATATGTGCATATATGTCAGCTATTGAGGGAGCTGCTGACATATGGACATATGTCACCACTAACATATCCTATAGGCTCAAAGTTGATTCTCAACATATGTTAGTGGCTAGGTGGCCAGGAAGCTATTGACGTATGTTGGTTATGTCAGCGGCTTATAGCAGTCACTAACAAAGGTTTGCAATATATATATAAATCAATTATTTTTAAATATTAATTATTCCTATTAATATAAAGGACCTATATTTCATATTATCACATCCAAAAGACACACAAACAAATGCAACTAACAAATCTAAATATTATAAATACATAAAAAAATATCTGTCAATTGTGTGTGTGTGTGGGGGGGGGGGGGGGGGGAGAATTAGGGATTTTATGGGTTTGTGAAAAACATAAGCCAACAACTATGTAAGAGCCGCTGACATATGTATGATATGTTAGTGGTTGCAATAGTCACTGACATATGTTTGGTAGTATTTATATTTCTCATATATATATATATTCAATTATATTATATATAGTTAATCAAATTTAACTATATATATTAGTGTACCTATATATTTAAATATAATTATATATATATTTTTAGGACTATTCCTATGTAAATCAAATTATATATAATTATGTATATTTATATATTTGACTATGCCTATCGATGTAAATATATATTTAAATATAACTAAAATATATTCAATTATATTATATATATTTAGTCAAATTTAACTATATCCATTTATATCTATATAAATATATTCATATGAATATATATGAATCTAGGGTTAACTACATTACATGGATATATTTTTGATCCATTTATATTCATATAATATATTCAATTATATTATGATCAATTAGAATTAACTATATCTATTTGATCCATTTATACCATGTATAGATGTACATATATATTAAATAAATATTTTTTTTCGATCATCAGTTGAAAAATATTGGATGACTCCAATCAACTGTGCATGCACCAATTGATGTATTCGATCATTTCTTAACCATTAATTTGATAAATATTAGAAGGGACGATCTATATATCTAGAGATCAACACAATATTCAATCAGCATATGAGATGATGTACTGATCAATCAACCACGTACATGGACCGAATGACACAATATTTGATCAATCACATAGTACACCTTAATCCGATGAAGATCGGATGACCTGATCAACTATGCAGTAATCAGTTGTACTCGATCAATACACATAATATCAAATGGTACTCCGATTCGATCAATCATGCATTAATTGATGCATTCAATTTTTTCACACAAGAACGCATTAGAAGCCTCTGCTATATATGACTGTCAGCATCCCCTTAATTTTGATCTTCTATGTAGGAAGAGGGGCATGTAGCTAATGGTAGTATTTATAACTTGTCTAAATAAAAATATATATATATATATATAAATATGTCAAACACATATATGAGACATATATTAAAAAAAAGATCAGCATATGTCAACAACTTGCACAAGCTGCTGACGTACATAATTGTACATATGTCAGAGGCATTAAAAAAAAGATCAATATACTGACATATGTTGTACATATGTTAGCAGTTGCATTTAGCTACTGACATATGTCATATAAAATTTATCATGAATTATATATGTAATTTTTGGTGATTAAAAAAATCTTGAAATTTATTTTCTAACAACTGTTTCTAAAGTTTATCTATAAGAAATAAATCTAGCAAAACGGTAAGTTACCCTCACATACTGCTGTAAGTTCAATGCATATGTTTTGTCTAAGATCGATTTTCTTTATAGAAACAACGATTCGATCGCCATAACGATTCTGTAAGTCACCTAAATAACGATTTCTGTCTCACAACGATTTCATAAGTAAAATAACAATTTCCGTCTCACAACGATTTTATAAGTAAACCAACGATTTCCATCTCACAATGATTTCATAATAAAACAACGATTTGATCGAAACAACGATTTACGTTCACTTAAAGAACGATTTGATCGAAACAACGATTTGCTTTCACTTAAACAACGATTTGATCGAAACAATGATTTACTTTCACTTAAACAACGATTTGATCGAATCAACGATTTGCTTTCACTTAAACAATGATTTGATCGAAACAACGATTTGATCGAATCAACGATTTGCTTTCACTTAAAGAACTATTTGATCGCAACAACAATTTGCCTACTTAAACAACGATTTGCTCAAAACAACGATTCACTTTTACTTAAACAACGATTTGAGCACAACAACGATTTCTTCCTTAAAACAACGATTTCATGATCGATTTCAGTTAAACAACGATTCTATTGAAACAACAATTTCATCTGCTCATCGATTTCTGTTAAGTAACGACTTTATACAAAACATCGATTTCATTAATACATGGATTATGTTCACATCGACTTGGTCTCAATATGGATTACATTATCACATGATTATATCATCGATTTGATATCAATATCATTTCTATACAGAATGTTCTATACTTTCAAATAAATTTATATAGCTCTTGAACAATTTTACTTTATCTTCTTATCTAAGAATCATTCCTTATAATATTTAAATCTGCATATGCTCGAAACTCTGTGGATTTAAAAAAGCCTTTCCGCGCATCATACTGTGTGAGGCCCCCGAATTTTGTGCATTTGATACTGTTTAATTGGTGCATATTATAAGTAATTACTTACTCATGTGCATGAGTATAATATATGTTATTCTTGTGTATGTGTATATTATAATTATTTATTCTGTGCATAGTGTATTTAAATAATGTAGTGCATATAGTATGTAATTATTATTGTATATCTACAAGTACACATGAAGCTATTTTTGCACATGTAATATATATTTAAATGTGCATGCATTATCAAATTGTTGAAGTACATGGTATAGTTATTTAAATCTATGCATATGGTATGTAATAATGCTGTGTACCTATATGTATATAAATATGTGTTTATCTTGTGCATAAGATGTGGCCCTTTTGGTACGACATCAAGCTAACCTAGAGGGGGGGGGGGGGGTGAATAGGTTTTTCTGAAATCTGAAATAGAAACTTAAACACAGAAATTAACACTTGAAGGTTTGGTTAGTTTAGTGTGATAAAGAGTAGTAGTGCGGAAGCAAATAAATTATCACACAAAGGACACAAGGAATTTATCCTGGTTCGGCCCTTCCCACATGGAAGTCCTACATCCAGTCCCCAAGCAACCTCTTGAGATTTCACTAACCAAGGGTACAGTCCCCCTTAAGGACACTACAACACCCAGCACCCCAGCTGGTCTTCTTCTCTTTCCCGCGCAAGAAGGCATCCCACTTTTTTTGCAGGCTCAGAAGCAAACCTCCTGGTACAAACCCCAATGCGGTTCTGCTAGACACAAATCCCTAGCTAGGTTCTACACTGTATACAGTCCTACAGCTGGACAAAGATCTTTCTTAGAAAAGAAAGAACACTGCTGAGAGTTGGAACAAAAGAAAACCAACTAAAAGAAACTCTCAGCTAAAAGACTCTCTCCCCCAGATTACAAGATGCACATAGAGAGAGTGAAGAGAGGAGAAGGAGCTTGAATGCTTGAGTGCTTCAGATGCTTGAACACTTCTTCTTGGGCTCAGGCTCTTTCTCTCTTTTCCTTTGAGTGTATTTGGAGTTCAGGTTCCTCACTGGTTGTACACTCCTTCAAAGATCTTCAGGAAAGCTCTATATTTCTTTCTTCAACCTTGCTTCTTCTTTTATATGAGCAACTGTGAATAAATCCGTTGGAGTTCTAGCCGTTGCTCATGTTTTCTTTCTTCTGATATTTTGTGGTCTACGAGGTCTGCAAGCATAGAAGAAAGTGTTTAGTTAAAAGAGTGTTTCTATCAAAAAGGCTCATACTTCTATGTTTCACGTTGCCACCCAGAAGTAGTAAGTAATCCCCTTTTTGTTGGCAGGAAAGAAGAGATCTAGAGAGATAAGCAAAAAAGATCTCATGACAGAAAGATAAAGGATTACGCAAATCAAGAATATTTGACTTTTTCATTAGATGCCAAAAGCATTTTAAAATATAAAGGAAATCGATGTTAGAGAGATCAAATCCATGTTTCACTTATGAAATCCATGTTCTTACAAAGGAATCCATATTTTACAAAGGAATCCATGTTTTACAAAGGAATCCGTGTTTTACAAAGGAATCCATGTTATTACAAAGGAATCCATGTTTTACAAAGGAATCCATGTTTTACAAGGAATCCATGTTTTACAAAGGAATCGATGTGAGAGTCACTTATCAAATCGTTATGGGACCAAATCGATGTGAGAGTCACTTATCAAATCGTTATGGGACCAAATCGATGTGAGAGTGAATCCTTATGAGAGCAAATCCTTATAGCAGTGAATCCTTATGAGAGCAAATCCTTATGAGAGCGAATCCTTATAGCAGTGAATCCTTATGAGAGCAAATCCTTATGGCACTTTGTGAACTAAAATCGATGTATATTGAATGGACATCGATTTATCGTTTTAGTGCAAATCACATGGCAATAATGTCATAAATTTATATTTATTAGAAAATCATGATATTTAATTTATTATTAGAAAAATCATGGTATTAAATATATTTAATATTCAATTAATCACATAAATTTATATTTATTAAGAAAAACATGATATTAAATATTTTTAATAATAATTAACTAAACATAAATTTTGTTATCACCAAAATAAAAGGGTAAAATATAGGAGTGGTTCAACAATCTCTCCATTTTTGGTGATGACAAAATTTATGAGAATTTTCTGACAAAAATATGTAAAGTATAGAAAATACAAAAAATTCACAGATAATGCATACCATGCATACTCTCTCCCTTTTTGTCACAAACCAAAAAGGAAGGTTCTTACCATTGTATTCTCTCCCCTTTGTGAAAGAAATTCTTACCATTGAGGGGTTCAACAATGATTGACATAAATGAATAACACCCCCTTAGTCTGTGCTCCCCCTGAATGAGAGACTCCACCTGAATGAAACTTGTAAATAATTGTTAGTAATAAAGACCAATTCCATTTTTGTGACTACTCTTTCTTCAGATGTGATTTGAATGAAGAGTCTGCAGTCACTCCTGCCTTGAGCATCCTTGGTTTTTGATGCTCCAAGGCCATCCTGCAAATAAACTACTTAGAAGTAGGTACCCAAATCTTTTTGGGTCCTTGATGGTTAGATGCATGAAAATATATTTAGGAATCCAAACTAAGTGCCTTGTTGTGCAGGTGTTTACTGTGTGTCCTAATTTATTACAATGAGAACAACAATGCATATAATCTATTTTGCAGTTCTTATTGTTTTTATGATGTCTGTTTAGGACATAATTTTTGAAAACATTTTCTTTTACAGGGGCCTTTTTCTGAGGCAACTTGGTTTCTTTTACAAATTTTGGTAATAGATATTTTCCTGGAATTATGACTTGTTTTCATTTTTCCAGAGGTATGTATCCAAGCCCTTGTTTATTATTTCCAGATTTTGACCCTTTTAAGCATAGGGCTAAAGATGTTTTCCCTTTAGTTAATTTACTAATTGATTCTTTTAAATAGAGATTTTCTTCAGTTAGAGTTTTTAATTTTTCTTCTAACTCTAACTTCTCATTATTCTTGATTTTCAAATCTTCATT
The DNA here is from genome assembly GCA_014218235.1 of Colocasia esculenta. Classification (NCBI taxonomy): domain Eukaryota; kingdom Viridiplantae; phylum Streptophyta; class Magnoliopsida; order Alismatales; family Araceae; genus Colocasia; species Colocasia esculenta. The sequence continues at coordinate 154,947,153 of CM024757.1, forward strand.
TAAAAGATAATTATTATCTTTACTGTCCTTTAATTGTTTTTCTAGTTGCTCCAATTCAGATTTAAGATCAGAATTAGTGTTTTCCAAGCAAGTAGTGTTGTTTTTCAGATTTTTTAATTCTTTTACAACACCTTTATGTTTTTCGTATAGTTCATTAAAGACTACTTCTAAGTCTTCAGATTCTGATCCTGAATCAGTGCATGAATAAAAAAATGGGTCAGAATTTACCTCATCTAGTCCTACCATGAGGGCTAGACTTACCTGCTCTTTTTCCGATTCTGGGCTTGATGATTCTGAGCTTGTGGTTTCTTCATTTTTCCAAGCAGCCGCCATGGCTTTTCTTTTGAATTTCTTGTGCTGCTTCTTGGATTTTTCTGGTTGACTAGTCTTCTTCAGTCTAGGACAATCTGGTCTCAGATGTCCAGGTTTTCTGCATTCATAGCAGACTGGTTCTTTCTCCTTTTTCTCTTTCTTTTGAATCCTTCTTGATCCATTTTTTTTCTTCTTGAGAATTTTCTGAAGCTTGGACAGTACATCATCTACGTCACTGTCTTCAGAATCTGCATTTTTGGAACTAGAAGAAGAAGAAGAGGTGGAAGGAGTAGCTGCAACTTTAAGAGCATTAGTAAATTTTTTCTTAGATGAGCTTTCAGATAGTCGCTCCATATTAATTTCATGTGCCATGAGAGAACCTATTAAATTATCAATAGAAAGTTTGGTTAAGTCATGGGCTTCTTCAATAGCAGTTACTTTAGGTGTCCATGAAAGAGTTAAGGACCTAAGTATCTTTCTAACCGTTTCCTCATCAGAAAGATTTTTACCAAGAGAACTCAAACCAACTACTATGCTCGAAAATCTATTATACATCTGAGTGATATTTTCATTTGGAAGCATTTTAAATTGCTCATATTGTGAGACAAGAATATCTATCCTAGTTGTTTTACTTTATCTGTTCCTTCATAAGTTATCTGCAGTTTATCCCATATTTCTTTAGCTGATTTACATGCAGATACTCTACTAAATTCTCTTTTGGATAAGGCACAACATAAGTAGTTCTTAGCTTTAAAGTTTAAAGATAATTTACTTTTATCTGTTGCTGTAATGGCAGTAGTGCTGGAATAGGAACAATAACATAATCACCTATCTCGATTACCTGCCACAGATCAAAGTCTGTGCCTCTAATGAAGCATTCCATTCTCATCTTCCAATATTGGTAGTCCTCTCCATTAAAGAATGGAGGTCTGGTGACTGATTGACCTTCAGCATATCCTTGAGCTGCCATGGATCTTCTCTAAGATTGTTAGATCTTTTTGATTGATCAGAGAACCTCGCTCTAATATCACTTACGGCAACAAGCTAACCTAGAGGGGGGGGGGTGAATATGTTTTTCTGAAATCTGAAATAGAAACTTAAACACAGAAATTAACAATTGAAGGTTTGGTTAGTCAAGTGTGATAAAGAGTAGCAGTGCGGAAGCAAATGAACAATCACACAAAGGACACAAGGAATTTATCCTGGTTCGGCCCTTCCCACATGGAAGTCCTACGTCCAGTCCCCAAGCAACCTCTTGGGATTTCACTAACCAAGGGTACAGTTCCCCTTAAGGACACTACAACACCCAGCACCCCAGCTGGTCTTCTTCTCTTTCCCGGGCAAGAAGGCAGCCCACTTCTTTTGCAGGCTCAGAAGCAAACCTCCTGGTACAAACCCTAGTGCGGTTCTACTAGACACAAACCCCTAGCTAGGTTCTACACTGTATACAGTCCTATAGCTGGACAAAGATCTTTCTTAGAAAAGAAAGAACACTGCTGAGAGTTGGAACAAAAGAAAACCAACTAAAAGAAACTCTTAGCTAAAAGACTCTCTCCCCCAGATTACAAGATGCACACAGAGAGAGTGAAGAGAGGAGAATGAGCTTGAATGCTTGAGTGCTTCAGATGCTTGAACACTTCTTCTTGGGCTCAGGCTCTTTCTCTCTTTTCCTTTGAGTGTATTTGGAGTTCAGGTTCCTCACTGGTTGTACACTCCTTCAAAGATCTTCAGGAAAGCTCTATATTTCTTTCTTCAGCCTTGCTTCTTCTTATATGAGCAGCTGTGAATAAATCCGTTGGAGTTCAGCCGTTGCTCATGTTTTCTTTCTTCTGATATTTTGTGGTCTACGAGGTCTGCAAGCATAGAAGAAAGTGTTTAGTTAAAAGAGTGTTTCTGTCAAAAAGGCTCATACTTCTATGTTTCCTGTTGCCACCCAGAAGTAGTAAGTAATCCCCTTTTTGTTGGCAGGAAAGAAGAGATCTAGAGAGATAAGCAAAAAAGATCTCATGACAGAAAGATAAAGGATTACGCAAATCAAGAATATTTGACTTTTTCATTAGATGCCAAAAACATTTAAAATATAAAGGAAATCAATGTTAGAGAGATCAAATCCATGTTTCACTTATGAAATCCATGTTCTTACAAAGGAATCCATGTTTTACAAAGGAATCCATGTTCTTACAAAGGAATCCATGTTTTACAAAGGAATCCATGTTTTACAAAGGAATCCATGTTCTTACAAAGGAATCCATGTTTTACAAAGGAATCGATGTTTTACAATGGAATCGATGTGAGAGTCACTTATCAAATCGTTATGGGACCAAATCGATGTGAGAGTCACTTATCAAATCGTTATGAGACCAAATCGATGTGAGAGTCACTTATCAAATCGTTATGGGACCAAATCGATGTGAGAGTCACTTATCAAATCGTTATGGGACCAAATCGATGGAGAGTGAATCCTTATGAGAGCAAATCCTTATAGCAGTGAATCCTTATGAGAGCAAATCCTATGAGAGCGAATCCTTATAGCAGTGAATCCTTATGAGAGCAAATCCTTATGGCACTTTGTGAACTAAAACGATGTATATTGAATGGACATCGATTTATCGTTTTAGTGCAAATCACATGGCAATAATGTCATAAATTTATATTTATTAGAAAATCATGATATTTAATTATATTAGAAAAAATCATGGTATTAAATATATTATATTCAATTAATCACATAAATTTATATTTATTAAGAAAAACATGATATAAATATTTTTAATAATAATTAATTAAACATAAATTTTGTTATCACCAAAATAAAAGGGTAAAATATGGAGTGGTTAACATAAGATATCTATCGTTTATTATGTATTTATGATGTATAAATATAACGATTTGATGCAGTTCTGTGTTCTGGCCGAAATGCCAGTTGACGTCAACAAAAATCGACGTTGATTTCATGTTGACGGAAACGTTCGTGACGTTGACTGCATGGCCACTGAGATTGACGTCCAGATCGATGACGCCTATCCCCCTGTTGGCGACACCAGATGTGGACGCCAAGTTCCCAACTGTGTGACAGTTTCAGATTTGGTAACGCTTGCGTTTCGTTCGTTCCAGTTTAGGAAACCCATCCATAACTAGGCGACCAATCTTAATGCGTACTCCAACCCCTTAGTCTATAAAAACACCTTGATTTCGGCCGAGCTAGGTCTTTGGCTCCTGTGAGAAAGTTAGGGTTTTCTGTGAGAAAAGTGCATTTTGGCGAGCTCGGATATGGAGTTTTGGTGTTTTTTCGGCGATCTTCAACGACAGGGAGGTGCACTTGACATTTAGGGAGCTTCTCCAACTCGGAGGATCGACCTACATCGATAGAAAGATCGGATCTCAAGCAGTTTTGGACCTCTTCTTGGCTTGGCCGAGGAGGGCTTCACCGACGAATCTAGATCTCTTTAGATTTATTCCCAGGCAAGTAGCTTAAAGTTTCACTCCGTGGACTTGTCATCTAGGGTTTTATAAATTTTACAGATTTTAAAATCGTGTCCTAGATCCCCAGGTTCTCTCTTGTATGGAGTTCGGTCTGCACTGTGTGCAGACAAGATATTAACTGCCACTTTGTTGCCGTCAAGATCCAAGATTAACGGAAGTCGAGGCCGTTAACCTATGTTGGCGTCCACCCCATGGACGTCAAGTTTTTTGTTAATTTCCTGAAATAGTGATATTGATCTCTGTAATGTGATTTTCGAGTAAAAGTTAATACATGCATGTGTTTAGGAAGCGTTGTCCTGTCTAATATGCTCAGTAGATCATCCCATGAAATCCTGATAATTTCTTGATTATATTTTCTATTTATAGAAATTCTATAATAGGGAAATACACATATTTTAGTAGAGTTAAAATTAGAGTAAATGTGCATGCTGAATGGTATCATCTCAGAAATTTTGCATGAAGGTAGGACTACTGTATGCATGTTCCAGAACTTTTAGATTCGATGGCTTACTGTCTACCATGCTTAAATGAATTATCTTGTTAATTTCATGTAAACCCTATTAAATACGAAAAATAGTTGTACTGCTTCTAAAATTTTGAAAATTTCAGATATGTTCCTTATGCTATATCCATCTCGTGGTTAAAAATTTATATTATTCTGAGTACTGTACATACTGTTATAATTTTCTGAATGATAAAATGCATATAGAAATCAATAGACATGAGAATGTATATACATGTTGAATTTTTGGATAAATTAGTACCATGATAGGTTCCTGTTGCACAATAGAATTTGATTTCAGAACTGAGAAAATATGATGTGTGATATTGTATTTTCATCTTAATAAATTATGCATGAATGTACAAAAGAGCATGATAGAGTTATATGAAAATGTTAATTTCATGTAATAGTTCATAATTGCATGAATATATATATGTTATTGCATTTCTGAAATAGATTGGCCAATAAGACATTGCTATTATAGAGATTTCCTACATGGAACTACACCATGGAATGCCCCTATGGTAATGGTTCAACTATATGAAAAGACCTACTGAATCCGTGGGCAACAGATAGAATTCCTGGAGGTAGACAAGTTCTACTAGTTAAGGTGGGAAGGGCTTTCCTCGGTTTTGCGCAATAACCTAGACTTCACCACTGCTTTGCCTAGGTGATAAGTGAATGACTATATGCTATATGATCTCTATAATAGTTCGGGCTATGTCTTGGCAACTACATGACTACATGATACATGATTACATGCTACATGCTACATGGCTACATGCTACATGACTATATGCTATATGACTACATGCTACATGGCTACATGCTACATGACTATATGCTATATGGCTACATGCTACATAACATTGGCTACATGATTGTGTTTAAATGCTTTATTTCATAAGTGGTATCTACATGCTACATGAATTGTTTTACTCTACATATTTGGTAATCAAGAATTTGTCACCTTGCTTCATGAATAAGTACATATAAAAACCAAGGTAAAAGTACATGTGAACATGTCATGAAAAAAGGAAATGCATGTGTCAATATGATCCATGTTAAATGATAAATATGATATTACGTTTAGTACCATGTGTAGGATTTTGTAAAAATTGTCCATGGGTATAGTATTTACTTGATAAGCATGTGTTAGTATCATGTTATAAATTGAAGAGAAGTCATGTGGTAGTGTTATCTAGAATTTTGAAATGAAAGTATGTAAGTATACGAATGATCTCCATGTTACAAGTATCCATGTTTAGAATCATTGTTTTACATGTATTAGTATAGTTTTACTTAAAGGATTCCATGTTTAATCCTTATGTTATAGCATGAGCATATATGAGATTAAATGTTAAATTCTAGTAAGTTAGTAAAATGTTAAATTGTTAGAAAGCATGTGTGATAAGTGTATGGTTTGTGATTTTAAGTTGCTTGCTGAGTCTATTGTGTAGACTCACCTTTGCTAAACATTTCAAGAGACTTAGAAGTTGATGACTTGGCAAGACCCAACGAGGAACATGAAGAATAGATTGAAGATTTGTATTTCATTTACTAGTATGTGATGTAATTTGTAATTTGAACTTTGGTATTATTGTACTTGGAAACTGGCTATGTGGATGTTATGGTTTATGTTATTTCTTTCATGGACTATATAGACTGTGGTATTGGATTAAAATGTTGATGGAATAAGTTTGTTTAATTTTCACTGCAACATTCCATTCTATTTGTGTATATCTCAATCCATATGAATATCGTTGGGGTTTTCTCCCCTGTAGCGACTTACTCTCATCCGATGTGGGTTGGTATAACCGTACCGGGTGAAAGTGTGTCGTTATAGAGATGGTATCAGAGCCATAGGGTTGAGATTATACATGGATAGCCATCAACTAATCACATCTCTAAGTCTTTGTAGTGGATAGCCAAATCCAAGGAATAATTATACTAAGACTAGAAAAGTGATATGATGAATGCATGATAATATGCTAGGTATAGTGATAAATGGAGCTTGACATGGTATTTATTTTGTAGACTATGGCTGGAAGGACTTCGAGTTCGAGTGTACCTATCTAAAATGAGGAAGCAAGGAAGACCACAAGTGAATAGCAGAGAGTTCCGGTAGCTCAAGGATCACCTACGCCACCCCCGCCACCGTTGGTCGACTACGACACGATCTTGCAAGGGCTCATACAAGTGATGCAGACACAAGCATAGACGCAGGAAGCTCTTCAGACGCAGCTTTAGGCTCGGGTTCCGGCACCGGCTCAGCAGGACCGTGGTATAGGAGGAGTATCGATCATGGAGAGGTTCAAGAGGATGGCTCCACCCTCTTTTAAGTGGGAGAATGAGCCGTTGGTTGCAGAGAGTTGGCTTAGAGAGATCGAGAAGATATTCAGAGCTATCAGGTGTGCAGAGGATGACAAAGTCAGTCTGGCGACGTACATGCTTCAGGAGCAAGCAGATGTATGGTGGTCTTCTGTTCTTCACACGTAGTTCGAGGGAGTGGAGCTAGAGGTGACTTGGGGAGAGTTCGTGAGGTTATTTGAGGTCAAGTATGTTCCTGAGCATATACAGGACAAGATGGAAGAAAAGAAGGCTCGGATGAAGAGGTTGCCAGAACCATATCAGTGGCAGAAAAAGAAGATGAGGAAGCTCATGAAGGAGCAGCAACCAGATATAGTGCCAGTAAAGTCAATAGTTTCTTCAGGCAGCGAGAAGCCCGAGTGTGTGCACTGCGGCAAGCGTCATGGCGGAGACTTGTGTTGGACGAGGTCGGGAAGATGTCTCAAGTGTGGCAGCAAAGATCATCGGATTAGAGAGTGTCCGAAGCTGAAGAAGTTCGTTCCACGAGATGTTCCAACAACAACAACAAAGAAGCCAGCGGCAAGACAAGAAGCACCAGCTAGCGTGTATGCGTTGATTGGAGACGACACTGACGATGGAACCACATGTACATGATCCGATCTTCGAGGACGAAGATCATTTTAAGGGGGAGAGGGTGTGAGGCCCCCGAATTTTGTGCATTTGATACTATTTAATTGGTGCATATTATAAGTAATTACTTACTCATGTGCATGAGTATAATATATGTTATTCTTGTGTGTGTGTATATTATAATTGTTTATTCTATGCATAGTGTATTTAAATAATGTAGTGCATATAGTATGTAATTATTATTGTATATCTTACAAGTACACATGAAGCTATTTTTGTACATGTAATATGTATTTAAATGTGCATGCATTATCAAATTGTTGAAGTACATGGTATAGTTATTTAAATCTATGCATACGGTATGTAATAATGCTGTGTACCTATATGTATATAAATATGTGTTTATCTTGTGCATAAGATATCTATCGATTTTCTGTATGTTATTTATGATGTATAAATATAACCGATTTTGATGCAGTTTTGTGTTCTGGCCGAAATGCCAGTTGACGTCAACAAAAATTGACGTTGATTTCATGTTGACGGCAACGTTCGTGACGTTGACTGCATGGCCACTGAGATTGACGTCCATATCGATAGACGCCTATCCCCCTGTTGGCGGCACCAGATGTGGACGCCAAGTTCCCAGCTGTGTGACGGTTTCAGATTTAGTAACGCCTGCGTTCGTCCGGTTCCAGTTTAGGAAACCCATCCACAACTGTAGGCGACCTATCTTAATGCGTACTCCGACCCCTTAGTCTATAAAAACACCTTAATTTCGTCCGAGCTAGGTCCTTGGCTCTTGTGAGAAAGTTAGGGTTTTTGTGAGAAAAGTGCATTTTGACGAGCTCGGATCTGGCGTTTTGGTGTTTTTCTGGCGATCTTCAACGGCTGGGAGGTGTACTTGACATTTAGGGAGCTTCTCCAACTCCGAGGATCGACCTACATCGACAGAAAGACCAGATCTCAAGCAGTTTTGGACCTCTTCTTGGCTTGGCCGAGGAGGGCTTCACGGACGAATCTAGATCTCTTTAGATTTATTCCCAGACAAGTAGCTTAAGGTTTCACTCTGTGGACTTGTCATCTAGGGTTTTATAAATTTTTAAATCGTGTCCTGGACCCCCAGATTCTCTCTTGTATGGAGTTCGATCTGCACTGTGTGTAGACATGATATTAATGGCCACTTTGTTGCCGTCAAGATCCAGAATTAACGGCAGTCGAGCATGCCGTTAACCTATGTTGGCGTCCACCCCATGGACGTCAAGTTTTTGTGAATTTCCTGAAATAGTGATATTGATCTCTGTAATGTGATTTTCGGGTAAAAGTTAATACATGCATGTGTTTAGGAAGCGTTGTCCTGTCTAATATGCTCAGTAGATCATCCCATGAAATCCTGATAATTTCTTGATTATATTTGCTATTTATAGAAATTCTATAATAGGGAAATACACATGTTTTAGTAGAGTTAAAATTAGAGTAAATGTGCATGCTGAATGGTATCATCTCAGAAATTTTCCATGAAGGTAGGACTACTGTATGCATGTTCCAGAACTATTAGATTCGATGGCTTACTGTCTACCATGCTTAAATGAATTATCTTCTTAATTTCATGTATACCCTGTTAAATAAGAAAAATAGTTGTACTACTTCTAAATTTTGGAAAATTTCAGATATGTTCCTTATGCTATATCCATCCTGTGGTTAAAAATTTATATTATTATGAGTACTGTACATACTGTTATAATTTTCTGAATGATAAAATGCATATAGAAATCAATAGACATGAGAATGTATACATGTTGAATTTTTTGATAAAGTAGTACCATGATAGATTCCTGTTGCACAGTAGAATTTGATTTCAGAACTGAGAAAATATGATGTGTGATATTGTATTGTCATCTTGATAAATTATGCATGAATGTACAAAAGAGCATGATAGAGTTATATGAAAATGTTAATTTCATGTAATAGTTCATAATTGCATGAATATATATATGTTATTGCATTTCTGAAATAGATTGGCCAATAAGACATTACTATTATAGAGATTTCCTACAGGGAACTACACCATAGAATGCCCCTATGGTAATGGTTCAACTATATAAAATGACCTACTGAATCCGTGGGCAACAGATTGAAATCCTGGAGGTAGACAAGTTCTACTGGTTAAGGTGGGAAGGGTTTTCCCCGGTTTTGTGCAATAACCTAGACTTCATCACTGCTTTGCCTAGGTGATAAGTGAATGACTATATGCTATATGATCTCTATAATAGTGCGGGCTATGTCTTGGCAACTACATGACTACATGATACATGACTACATGCTACATGGCTACATGCTACATGACTATATGCTATATGACTACATGCTACATGGCTACATTCTACATGACTATATGCTATATGGCTACATGCTACATAACATTGGCTACATGATTGTGTTTAAATGTTTTATTTCATAAGTGGTATCTACATGCTACATGAATTGTTTTACTCTACATATTTGGTAATCAAGAATTTGTCACCTTGCTTCATGAATAAGTACATATAAAAACCAAGGTAAAAGTACATGTGAACATGTCATGAAAAAAGGAAATGCATGTGTCGATATGATCCATGTTAAATGATAAATATGATATTACGTTTAGTACCGTGTGTAGGATTTTGTAAAAATTGTCCATGGGATAGTATTTACTTGATAAGCATTAGTATCATGTTATAAATTGAAGAGAAGTCATGTGGTAGTGTTATCTAGAATTTTGAAATGAAAGCATGTAAGTATACGAATGATCTCTATGTTACAAGTATCCATGTTTAGAATCATTGTTTTATATGTATTAGTATAGTTTTACTTAAATGATTCCATGTTTGATCCTTATGTTATAGCATGAGCATATATGAGATTAAATGTTAAATTCTAGTAAGTTAGTAAAATGTTAAATTGTTAGAAAGCATGTGTGATAAGTGTATGGTTTGTGATTTTAAGTTGCTTGCTGAGTCTATTGTGTAGACTCACCCTTGCTAAATATTTCAGGAGACTTAGAAGTTGAGGACTTGGCAAGACTCGACGAGGAATGTGAAGAATAGATTGAAGATTTGTATTTCATTTACTAGTATGTGATGTAATTTGTAATTTGAACTTTGGTATTATTGTACTTGGAAACTGGCTATGTGGACGTTATGGTTTATGATATTTCTTTCATGGACTATATAGACTGTGGTATGTGGATTAAAATGTTGATGGAATAAGAGTTGTTTAATTTCTGCTGCAACATTCCATTCTATTTGTGTATATCTCAATCCATATGAATATCGTTGGGGTTTTCTCCTCTGTAGCGACTTACTCTCATCCGATGTGAGTTGGTATAACCGTGCCAAGTGTAAGTGGGTCGTTACATACTGTATCCTAAGATCTTGATCATTATTGTGTTAGTACAATATTTCCACACGATATATCCTTGCGTACATCACTTGTCACGTAAAGTCCTGCTTTATGTGATGACATAATAACCTTTCCTTTTTGGTGTATCTTCATACTGCACGACTACTAATGTTGACTGACAATTTAGACAAAGAAAAGTTGTCTAGGTGTCCGCATTTATTATATGCAAGACTTTTGTGTAAACGCATGACAAAGATGGAGTTGTCAACCTGACAAAAAGAATAGAAGATTCAAACAATCTTTCCTTGCAGGTGTAAGTGTCAATCCAAGCATTAATGGCTGCAGGCTCACCTGCTCCTTGCTTCGGACTAGTCTCTCTAATGTGCATGAAGCTGTGAGACAACATATATTTCAACGGATACTACAACAGTCTAAATTATTTCAAAGAAGATAAATAGAAGACTGGTGACTCCATGCAAAGAAGTTAGACAGTTCGAACCTTTGAATCTTGAGAAGTCTGAAACTCCAGTCACCTGAAGAACAACAAGATCCAGCTCGTCCAATGCAACCATCAGTAGCTCTTAGCTCTCTGTGAGAATAGTGCATTTGTTTTTGAAAGCTTGCGTAGTTCTGAGAGAGAATCATCTTGTAATCATTTAGTGTCTCTCAGACTTCACCTCAGATTAAGCAAGTGATTATAAGCTTGGTCTTGGGGCCTTCTTCATACAACACATTCTTTGTAGTTGATCCTCTTCTGGTGTGAAGAGAAGACTTGTTGGTACAGGTGGTGTTGTTCCTCTTCTGGTTGAGAAGAGAAGACCAGCTGCGGCTGGATGTGTAAGTGTCCTTAAGGGGGACTGTACCCTTGTATAGTGGAATCCCAAGTGGTTTCTTGGGGACTGGACGTAGGACTCCTTGGGATAGGAGATCCGAACCAGGATAAAATTTCCTCTTGTTTGTGTGATTGTTCTTCTAGTGTTGATTAACACTAACTCTAACTATCAATCTTAGTGTTGTCTGTCTAGTGTTTTATTTGCAGGAATTATTTCTCGAAAGAATTTTAAGCAATCCATTCACCCCCCCTCTGGGCTTGCTATCTGGGCAACAAGTGGTATCAGAGCCAAGTCTCTTTGAGAAGAAGATCTCACGATGTTAAGGGCAAAGATAAATGACAGCTCAAGAATATGCAGAAGGTCAGTCCGTCAACAGACCTCCTTTGTTTGATGGTGAAGATTACAACTATTGGAAGACTCGGATGAAGTTCTTCCTTCAAGGTCTCGATTTCCAACTTTGGTCTATCATCGAAGAAGGAGATCTAGTGGTACTCAACAACAGAGAAAACTTGACAGATGATGACAAGAAGAAATATCCCTAAATAGTAAGCTAAAAGTATACTGTGCTATGTGCTGAGCAAGAAAGAATTCAATAGGATTTCCGCCTGCAAGTCAGCTATGGAAATGTGGGAAAAATTAAGGATCACAATGAAGGAACTGACAAGGTAATGGAACCAAGAATAGACATCCTAGTAGCTCAGTATGAAAGATTTCAAATGCAGTCAGGAGAGTCCATCACCCAAATATATTACAACATATTTACAGATATCACCAACGACTTGGCTGGGCTCGAAAAAATTTATGAAATTAGAGACATGGTGAGAAAAATATTAAGATCTCTACCAACCTCATGGACTCCAAAGGTGACAGGCATAGAGGAAGCCAACGACCTTAGAAGAATGTCACTTGAAAAGCTCATTGTGTCATTAATGACTCATGAGATAAATATGGAGAGGCTGGGAGAATCCTCCAGCAAGAAGAAGCACATCAATGCTCTCAAGGCCACAGAAGAAACACTGATGACGAATCGGAAAGTGATAAAAGCAATGAGAGCAGTGAAGACGAAGAAGCCTTTCTCTCCAGAAAACTGCAACGCATTCTAGAAAAAAAAAAAAAACCAGTCAGGAAGAACATACTTCAAGAAAGGTAAAGACTTTAAAAGACCTGAAGGCAAAGATATTAAGAACCAGAACCGATATGTTATGAGTGCAAGAAGCCTAGACACATCAAAGCCGAGTGTCCCAAGTCAAAGAAACTGAGTTCAAGAAAAAGGACAACATAAGAAATTCAAAAGATACAAGAGAAAGCCATGGCTGCTGCATGGAACAACGAAAGTGACTCAGACAGTGAGTCAAGCTCCAGCGAAGAAGAAGAAAAGGCCAACCTGGCCTTCATGGCAAATGTTGATGATAAGGTAACTCCGGACTCATCTTTCACTTATTGCAATGATCTGATTCAGATAGTTTAGATGATGCTTTTAACGAATTATACAGAAAATATAAGATGTCTGTAAATTGTTAAAAATAACTAAGAAAAATTATAATGTCTCGAAATAACCACTCAAATCTGAAATCTGAAACTGAACAGTTAGAAAATAAATTTCAGAATTAAAAGAAGAAATGAACTGTTACTGAAGATTAAAGAATAAAAATGAAAAGATATCAAACTTATAAAATCAAGAATTACAAGTAAACTTAAAAATGAAATCATACACTAACAAAAGATAATGAATATCTAATAGCCATAGTTGAAAATTTTACAAATGGTAAATCCTCCTTAAATAAAAGGAGCAATAAGATCAGGTAAGAAGAAGTATGGCTTAGGATAACTCTACCAGAAAATAAGGAAACTGTAATTCATCCTAAAATTTATCCACTCTAAAATTCATAGTAGAATAAAATCCTGATTACAAAATAAATAAAAATAAAAACCATAAGCCAAATAGAATAATAAACAATATTCCTTCCTGCACACACTGTAACAAATTAGGTCACACTAAAATAACATGCACAACCAAACACCTAAAATGGATTCCCAAAAGAAACTGTGAAGAAACTAACCAACCAGGACCCAAAAGAACTTGGATACCTAAATCTCATTGATTTATTACAGGGAAGCCTTAGAGCATCAAAGTGGTACCTTGACAGCGGGTGCTCAAGGCATATGACAGGTAACAAGAAACTGTTCTCTCATATCAAAAGTGAAGAAGGCACAGTTGTTGCCAGATAGCAAGCCTAGAGAGAGGGGGGGTGGGTGAATGGATTGCTTAAAAAATCTTTTAGGAGAAATTCTTGTAAATAAAATAACTAGACAGAAAACACTAAGATTGATAGTTAGAGTTAGTGATAATGAAGACACAAAAACAATCATACAAACAACATGAGATTTTTATCCTGGTTCAGACCTTCTATCCCAAGGAGTCCTGCGCCCAGTCCCCAAGTAACAACTTGGGTTTTCACTAAACAAGGGTACAGTCCCCCTTATGGACACTTACACATCCAGCAACAACTGGCCTTCTCTTCTCAACCAGAAGAGGAATTACACCACCTGATTCAACATGTCTTCTCTTCACACCCGAAGAGGAATGCCCACAATGATCTTATTGAAGATGAGGGCCCCAAGACCAAGCTTATAGAAAATGCTTGATCTGAGGTGAAGCCTGAGGGACACCAAATGATCTTGAATGAACTCTCTCTCTCAGACCTACGCTAGCTCTCGAAAGGAATGGAATGAGATCTCTGAGAGCTAAGAGCTTTTGAAGGTTGTAATGGACAAGCTGACTCTTGTTTCTTTTCAGGTGACTAGAGCTTTAAGCTTTTCGAAGATTCAAGAGTTCAAAACGATCTCCCTATCTTCCATGGAGTCATCAGTCTTATATTTATCTTCTGCGAAATATTTTGACTGTTGTAGTAGCCGTTGAAATGTCTGTTGTCTCATAGCTTCATGTACGTTAAAGAGACTGGTCTGGAGAATGGAGTAAGTCCTGCACACAATAAATGCTAACACATAGACAACTCCTCTTTGTCTAAACTGTTAGTCAATATTAGTAGTAGTGAAGTATGAAGATACATCAAAGAGGAAATGTTATATTGTTATTGTATACAGTGAGACTTTGTGTGACAGGTGTGCGGAAATAATGTACCATCATAATAAATGTACAGGATCATGGATACAGTGTGATGCGCGGGAAGGCTTTTGAAAAACAAGGAGATTTGAACATATTCATATCTAAATATCATAAGGAATGATCCTTTGATGAGAAGATAAAGCAAGACTGTTCAAGGGCTTTATAATATTTGAAGGTAAGGGACATTCTGTACAACAATTATATTGGTGTCAAATCGATGATATAATTATGTGAGATGTATCGTTATTTTAAATAGAATCGTGTTTTAGTGAAGTCTATCATAAATTGTTATTTGAGTGAAATTGATCATGAAATCGTTGTTTCAATAATGAAATCGTTGTTCAAGTGAAGACAAATCGTTGTTTAAATGAAGGCAAATCGTTGTTTGCGACCAAATCGTTGTTTGAGTAAAGGTAAATCGTTGTTTACGACCAAATCATTGTTTGAGTAAATACAAATTGTTGTTTGAGTAAAGGCAAATCGTTGTTTGCAACCGAATCGTTGTTTGATTACAAGTGAATCATTGTTTTCGATCATGAATCGATGTGTACTTAGAAACATATGCAATGAGGTTCAGATAACAGTAAGTGAGGATAACTTACAGATTTTTCTAGAGTTATTTCTTGTAAATAACTTTAGAAAGAGTTGTTGGAAAACATTTTTTCAAGGTTTTGTTAATCACCAAAAATACTTAAAATAAAAGATAATTTATTTATGGAGATGGACTGATCATCAACAGTCACCTATAACGATAATGGAAAAGGGTCAGTAATTGGTTGTGGATCCATTGGAAGTCAATATAGAACCCTTATAGAAGATGTTCTATGCGTCAAAGGACTCAAGAACAATCTTATTAGCATTAGTTAGCTGTGCGACAAGGGTCACCAGATCAAGTTTCAGGAATCTAAGTGTTTAATCATCAAGGATGGTGCAATCATCTTCGAAGTCAGCAGAGAAAGAACCTATACGTACTGCATCTAGAAGAACTTAAGATCAAGACATTTGTCTGGTAGCAAATAATGATCAGAATGCTGAATTATGGCACAGAAGATTAGGCCACTGCAGCTTGGATGGAATAAGAAAGCTTATCAAACATGATCTAGTGGAAGGTCTGCCAAGATAAACTCAAGATTAGAAAGCATCTGTGAACCATGTGCAAAAGGGAAGCATGCAAAATCCTCCTTCAAATCAAAGACAGTAGTCACCACCTCCAAACCGCTAGAATTGCTACATATGGATCTATTTGGACCAATGAGAACTACTAGCCTGAGAGGAAGAACTTTGGATTTGTAATAGTTGATGATTATTCAAGATTTACTTGGGTATCTTTCTTAGAACACAAAGATGATACATTTGAAAGTTTTGTAAAGTTCAATAAAGTAGTTCAAAAGGATAAAAAGTTTAGTATCATCAGTATTCGTTCAGATCATGGAGGAGAATTTCAGAACGATAAATTTGCAGAATTTTGTACTGATCAAGGTATAGAACACAATTTCTCAGTACTTATAACACCATAGCAAAATGGAGTAGCTAAGAGGAAGAATAGAACCTTATTGGATATGGCTAGGACCATGCTATCTGAGTACAACCTTCCAAGGTACTTCTGGGCATAAGCGATTAATATAGCGTGTTATATTATCAATAGAGTCATGATCAGACCAATCCTGAAGAAGACCGCATATGAGCTGTACAAAGAAAGGAAGCCCAAGATCAGTCATCTCAGAACGTTTGGATGCCCATACTTCATTCACAATAATAGTAAGAGAGACATAGGTAAGCTGGATCCCAAATCCGATGAAGGGATCTTTATGGGGTACACTTCTAAACCGAAAGGCTATAGAGTTTTTAATAAAAGAAGTTTATTAATTGAACAAACTGTTCATGTTATTTTTGATGAGTCTAACCCTTTTTGAGAAAGGAAGTCGATAGTGATGATGAAAATGCAGAAAATCTCTCCAAGAAACTGAAGGAAACAACTATCAAAGATAAAGAAGATCCATCCTTGGAAGAACTACAACAGAAAGAAATTATTCATGATGATCTTCCAAAGGAGTGGAAGTACAAAAATGATCACCCTATAGACAACATTATCGGAGATCCACCAGCAGGGGTAAGAACAAGAGGTAATGTTATTCCTTGTGATTATTTAGCATTTGTATCTCAAATAGAGCCGAAGACATCAATGAAGCACTGTCTGATGAATCTTGGATTTTAGCCATGCAAGATGAACTTAATCAGTTCAGGAGAAATCAAGTTTGGTCCTTTGTTCCGAGACCATCAGATTATCCTATGATTGGCACCAAATGGGTGTTCGGGAACAAATTGGATGAAGCTGATATTATCACTAGAAACAAGGCTAAACTGGTTACTCAAGGCTATTTTCAAGAGGAAGGCATAGATTTCGATGAAACCTATGCACCAGTGGCTAGACTAGAGGCTATTCGAATTTTACTTGCTTATGCATGTGCATTGGATTTAAAACATTTTCAAATGGATATAAAATCTGCTTTCCTAAATGGTTATATAAAGGAGGAAGTCTATGTAGAACAACCTCCTGGTTTTGATGATTTAGACTGTCCAAATCACGTTTTTAAATTGCATAAAGTATTGTATGGGTTAAAACAAGCACCTAGAGCATGGTATGAAAGACTTAGTGCATTTTTATTAAATCATGGTTTTATTCGAGGACAGGTAGATAGCACATTGTTCATTAAATCAAATAATAAAAATATATTACTTATGTAAATTTATGTAGATGATATTATATTTGGTTCTACTGATGAATCTTTGTGCAAGTATTTTGAGAAGCTCATACAGAGAGAATTTGAGATGAGCATGATGTGAGAACTCAACTACTTCCTTGGATTACAAATAAAGCAAGGAAATGAAGGAACCCATATTTGTCAAGCAAAATACACCAAGGAACTTCTAAAGAAAATTGGCTTTGAAAATACCAAACCACTGTCCACTCCAATGAGCACATCTACCAGGTTAGACAGTGATAAGGAAGGTAAGAAAGTTGATCAAAAACTTTATAGAGGTATGATAGGATCATTGCTTTATTTAACAGCCAGTAGGCCCGATATCTTATTTAGTGTATGCATGTGTGCAAGATATCAATCTGATCCTAAAGAATCTCATCTAATATATGTTAAAAGAACCTTTAGATATTTAGCTAAAACTCATGACCTAGGACTATGGTATCCTAAATCATGTGAAACTAGTTTAGTTGGATATTCTGATGCTGACTATGCTGGATGCAAAGTAGATAGAAAAAACACCAGTGGTGGTTGTCAATTTCTTGCAGGATGCTTGATTTCATGGTCTTCAAAGAAGGAAAATTCTGTAGCACTATCAACAGTTGAAGCTGAATACGTAACTACTGGGAGCTGCTGCACTCAACTCCTATCGATAAAGCAACAACTTGAGGACTATGGATTGCACATCAAGACCATCCCATTGCTGTGCGACAACACAAGTGCGATAAATCTCACGAAAAATCCAGTTCAGCACTCCAGGACGAAACACATAGAGGTCAGATATCATTTTATTAGAGATAATGTTGCTAATGGTAACATTAGTATTTTTTTTATAGATACTTTAAATCAGTTAGCAGATATCTTTACAAAAGCCTTACCTGAAGAGAAATTTACGTCTCTTAGAAGGGAATTAGGCATGTGTAATTTGCAATAGATATGTCTGTACGTAACTGAAATAATAAAATTTCAGAATAATGCTTGTCTCTCCCGCTAAAATTTAAGCAAATCCTTTATTTCTTGCGTCATAAATTGCTATAGCGTTTCAAAATCAATTCTTTATTATGTGCGTAATCATCTCCTCTTTTGTCGTTATCCGCTTTTAATGCTCTGGCGTCTCAAAAGCCACTTTATGTCCTGCCGTTAAGTCTGAAATCCTTGCCGCATCGATTTCCTCTCTCTCTCTCTTATCTCCTTCGACTTGCCTGGTGCGAAAAACCCTCCTCGACTTCCACTCTGATTGCTCTTATCCCGAAGAAGACTCATCCTGCATCTTTCAATGATTTCCGACCTATTAGCATATGTAATTTCTGCTATAAAATAGTTTCTAGAATTTTGTGTGATAGGTTGGTTACCATTTTGCCTAATATTATTTCTGAAGAGCAGGGTGCCTTTGTCAAAGGGAGATTTATTACAGATAACGTGTCACTGTCCAGACAGTTAGTTCGTGACATCAATAGGAAAACTAGAGGGGGGAACACTATCTTTAAGTTGGATATCAGGAAGGCCTATGATAGTGTGGAGTGGGACTTCTTATTTGCAGTCCTAAGAAGTTCGGCTTTGCTTCCAGATTTATCTCCTATATTGGGATGTTGCTCTCCAATTGTTGGTTTTCAATTTTGGTTAATGGTCTGCATGCTGGCTATTTTAAATCCACTAGAGGTCTTAGGCAGGGGGATCCCATTGCTTCTACTCTTTTTATTATCATGGAAGAAGCTCTTAGTTGTGGCTTGACAAACATGGTATCCACTGGTCTACTCACTCCTTACGCTGGTCCCAGAGGTTGTCCGCCGCCTTCACACCTCTTGTATGCTGATGATACTCTTATTTTTCTCAATGGTAGCATCCCCAATGTTAAACGTCTCATGCAGTTTCTTAACAAGTATGCTCAATCCTCTGGTCAAGTTATTAACTCTAGTAAAAGTTCCTTCATGGTATCTTGTAAAACTTCTATTGCTTCTGTCCAAAGGATCAAGAACCTCACTGGCTACATGAGACAGACTGGTCCTCTTATGTATCTTGGTGTTCCCCTAAGATCTGGTAGAGTGTTATCCTCTGATTATGGATCTTTAATTGATAAAGTTAACGCTAAGTTTGGCAACTGGAAATCCAAGCTTATTTCTCAAGCTGGGTGAATCACTTTGATCAACTCGGTGATCTCATCTATCCCGGTATATCTTGCTGCGGCTTCCTCCCTTCCGAAGTCCATTATCTCTTATATTGAGAAGTGTTCAATGGCCTTTTTCTGGAATGGCATTGATGGTTCCTGCCGGCGTCACTGGGTTGCTTGGCACACTATTCAACGACCAAAAGTGGAGGGTGGCCTAGGTGTACGTAATATTCATCATGTTCAAATGTCTTTGGCTGTGAAGCAAATCTGGAATATCCGTTACGACAGCTCTTTATGGTCCAGGTATGCTAGGCTGCGCTTTCAAGCTAGAAATTTCTCTCATATTCCTGGTATGTCTAAGAGTATTTGCAGGACTGCTAACTACACAGTCCAGAGTAATATGAGATGGATCCATGGCAAGGGTGACAGAATTAATTTTTTAAAGGATGTCTGGATGGGGGACAGGCCGATTCTTTCAATGCTTCAAGACCCTTATGAAGGTAGGGATGTCTCTCTACAGGAGGTTATGTGTGACGCCTCCCATCCTATAAGGGCTCTTATCCCTGCTGGGCTCTAGCATGGTGTGCACCTGAGTAATGAGGATGACAAGTGTATATGAACTTGTACCTCTAGTGGCGATTTCTCTACCAAATCTGCCTATAATCTTGTTAGAAACACTGGGACTCGTCGTCCCCCTTTTATGAAGATTTGGCATCCCTCTTTCCTTCCACGGGCCTCCTTGTTTTGCTGGAAACTCCTCAATAGAGCGGTTCCTGTTGATGGTAGAATTTCTGAATGTGGAATACCTATGGTCTCCAGATGTCATTGTTGTACCTCACCTCAGGTGGAAGATCTTAATCATGTGTTCATCTATAGTTAAACTACTGTGATAATGTGGACATGGCTCCTTCCCTTAATCGACAACAAAGTTTATCTTCACAATCACATCACCGCCAAGATTTGGAGCTTCATCCAATGCTCTAATATTCAGACTCCTTTTGCCTTTGTGTCTGCTTATTGCTTGTTGCTTATGTTATGGGAGCTTTGGAAGTGCAGATGTTCAGCTAGATATGATAATAAAAAGACCTGTGCTGGGGAAATTATTAGAAACATTAAGCTCCATATCTGCTTCGCCTTAAGCAAGTCCACTTTTAAGGTTACACCTACACCGGCAGAATATCAAATCCTCCACAACTATGGCTTCTCTCCTCTTGTCACCGCAAAACAGTTCAAACTGGTCTGTTGGATACCTCCGAATGAGGATTTTTGCTTAAATGTTGATGGGGCTTCCAAAGGCAATCCTGGGAGTTGTGGTGGCGGAGGATGTATCCGAGACAAACATGGTAACGTGCTGATTGCCTTTGCAAATTTTTATGGGGAAGGCAACAGTCTCATTGCTGAAACTCGAGCGCTTTGTGATGGCCTGTGGCTTGCAAATCATTTGGGAGATCGCCTCTCAGTTATCCACTCAGATTCCTCATCCCTTGTTCTTTCCCTTCGGCAAAATAGATGCATATCTTGGCAAATCTATAGATGGTGGCGTGTGGTGAAGGATCTGCTTCAAGAAGATCTCAGCCCGATTATTCATGTTTTCCGTGAGACAAACCATGTGGCGGACAGACTTGCAAATCATGCTATTGCCCATAAATGTAATAAGGTCTTCTGGGGTGCCCCTTCTCTTCCTCACTCTTGTAAAGGGCTTCTTGTTATTGATAAATCTGGTTTGATGAATATCAGGCTGGACTAATGGGGTATGCCCCTCCTTGATGTACTTTCATTTCATCAATTTAATTATTTTGGCCCAGGTTCCCTCGCTGGTGGAGTGGGTCCATTCTCCCCCTTTGGGGGAGGGTGCACTCTCCTGGCTGAGACCCTGAGGACCTTCTTAAAAAAAAAAAAAAAACTTAGGGTGGTACTGATTTAGAATAGTTCTACTTGCAAATATCAGAAGAGGCCGTACATAAACTTCATTGTTTTAGGGACAAACTTCTATACTATGATACTAGAGCTATTCCAAATCTTTTATTCACAAACTTGATGGCCGAGAAAATGGTACATGGTAAGGATTTCAAGAGTGCTTATAGGTGGTGAACTATAGCTGCTGGGGTGTCCATGGTAAGGATTTCACACTTTCATGCAAGAACATATTGGTCATGACTAATATCTTCTCTGTGCACCAACTCTTACAAGACCTTGTAATCGTCTAAATCCAATTCGACGACTTTCCCATTCATGCTATGTCGAACCACGAGTCACAAGTACCCAAGATGTACAAGAAAGTCCAAGACATAGAGAGCATGTTGAAAGGTGCACGGAATCACCTAAGACAGTAATCTAGAAGGGGGGTTGAATAGATTACTACCTATTAAAAGCACTTTAACCTTCTTTTTGATGTTAACACTGACTTGATGAATTCTTAAATAGATGTGAATCGAATTCAAACTTCGATGTGTGTGTAAATTGTGATCGGGAATTTAGAAATATACCTAGCGTGTGAACAATCAAGCGTGCCTACCATACATCTATCGTAAAAACGTGCAAACCACAAGACACAAAGATTTAAAGTGGTTCGGAGTACACAACTCATGTATCCTACGTCCACCGTCCACACACACACACAGAAATACTGCTTATAGAAGCGAGTTCAACCCAACAACACACACACGCTCTGTGTCTGAGGCAAACACGCACTCAGAACACCCATACACACGTGGATCAAGCACAAGAGACGCTCAAACCACTTCCACACACACAGAGATATGAAAATTAGAACAAAAGAAGAGTTCTGAGTTGAGGATCAAATCCAAGATGTGAACTCTTCAGTGAGTTCATCCAGAAGACTCCAAGATTCACGTCGTTGAAGACCACGTTATGATGACGAAGTTTGAACCGAGGACGAACATGCTTCAACTCCTCGCTCGGGATGGATCTTCCTCGAATAGGACGAAGGGTTGAAGCAGAGCAGCAGGTGGAAGCCTTTCTTCTTGGTCTTTGCTTAGGGTTTTGGTATGGAGGCTCCTTGCTGCGAAAATACCTCTATATGATCTATATATATTGGTGCCCAAGTATGGAGAGTCATGTTAAAAGGGAACACCCCAATACATATCATATCCTTATCAGGAATTGTGACTTATTCTTCGGCTATCGACAGATGCATCATAGTTTTGACAGGTACTTCTGGAAACTGGCTTCCAGAACCATGTTGGTTGTTGGAAACTGGGGCTGTCGACAGGCTATTTCTGGCTGTCGACAGGCAACACTTAGCTGTCGACAGGCACACCATATCTGTCGACAGTTACTGCTCTATTTGTGCTTCCAGTAGCTTGTTTGTTTCTGTCTTGCCTATCTGTCGACACATAGCTTCTTGGCTGTCGATAGATGATTGCTTGATGTGCATTTCAAGGTCTTTTGCACTTGGGTTTGATTACTTGTCTTGAGTGTTCATTCACACCTACATAAGAAGCATTCCAAGTAAGATATCATGAATACATAGATGATCAAAAAGTCGTTTATCATTTGATTATCTTTTTCATGTCTTGATCATTTTGCAACATCAATTATGTCATTCATCAAAAACATCAAAAACATTTAAGAACAATCATCATCATACACATTATAACCCAACATTCTCCCCCTTTTTGATGATGTCACAATTTTTACAATTGATGTTTCTCCCCCTTTTGCCAACATTCAAAAAGATAGTTCATGCATCAATGGACAGAAATAAGCAAGTAACTGTGATTTCATTGATTGAGAGAGAGTTACACATAGTTGAAAATATAGCCAGTACATGACACAACTAAAAAGTAAAAGGGAAATGACATAACTAACATAGCTAACAGACTCATGACCCAAGCTAAGAAAAATAACTACATGACCCCAAACTGATCCCAAACACTCTAAGCATCGTCATTCCTAGGAGTAGTGGGATGACGAAAATCATGAAACTCCTGTGTGAGGTGATCAAGTTGCTGCTAAATGTGAGTTTGAGAAGTAGCAAGGGTGTCCATTCGGGTGTTGAGTTGATCAAAGCCAGTAGAAAATAGCTGTTGCATCTGGGCCATCCGATCTGCCATGAATGCCCGAATATCTTGTCCTGCAGCCGGTGGAGCTTGATCCTCAGGAGCATCTTCATCTCCAACCTGAACATCCATTGGATTGTTCATCTTCTTCACTGCCCGCATCTTCATTGCCCGTATCTTCATCAGAATCTTCATCTCCATCTGGCTCTTGACCCTTAAGAGTCCTGGTGACTCTCCCACCAACCAATTTGTAGCCCATTCGATGGGCAGCAGTGAGATCAAATGCGCTACGGGACTTGAGAGTGACAAGCTCACCGTCAGGAATTGGAATGCCAATGAAGGATAAAAGGGAAGTGATGGGGCAAGCATATGACATTGACCTCTTTCGATTGGTGAAGCATTGTCTGATAAGGTCAACCATGAGTTTAGGCAGATTTATCTATTGGGCCTTGAGAAAGAAGAAGAAAAGAGACTTGTGAACCTCGATCACAAGCTCCCTACTGCCATCCTTAGGAACAATCAAGGTGGTGAATATGTGATGGATTAGCCTGTGAAGTGGGTGGAAGGTGTTGGCATTTAGTTTGACAAAGTCTTTGGTGGAGTCATAGGGCTGTTGAGTGATGAGTGTGTAGTACTCTGAGGCAGGAGGATGGTTGACAAGGATGTCGGCCCCAGAGTTAGGAATTTGAAGTGCACGGCTGAGGAGGTTAAGGGTAATCTGAAAGGTAGTACCTTTAACCGTGGTATAGAGGTGCTCATCAACTGACATCCCCAAGTTGTTGAAGAACTCCATCACAGCGATCGGGGAATATCGCTTGTGGGAGTAGAGAAAGACGGTCCAACCCTGGGTGTCAAACATGGGTTGTAGTCCCGGAAACATGTCCTCCAGGGAGACAAAGTCCACGTAACGTGGCTGAACGAACTTCTGGAAGACGCCTCGGACTCTAGTGAGATGTAGAACCTCAGGAACAACGAGCTTCGGCAGACGATCGTCCCGGTGCTTGCTCCGGCGTTCCGCAGGTGCCTCAGAACCTTTGCCGACTTCAGGCGAGGTGAGACGCCGACGAGAGACAAGACGTTTGCCCTTGGGAGCCATGGGAAAGGAGATGCTCGAGGTAGAGATGATGTAGGAAGAAGAGGAAGAAAGGAGGAAGAAGAGACAGGAAGGAAAGGAGGCTGGGTGTTGGCGCTCTGGGGAGAAGGGTTTAGGGTTGAAATATGGAAGAGAGCACCTTTTGGAGGAAGGTGAGGGGGTGAAGAGACGTGGTTTCCCTTTTAAGTATGTTTAGGAAGAGTTTGAAACGAAGGGGTCCCATAAAATCCGGCCAAAAATGGAGCTGGTTGGACTTCTGGACCGCCTAGAAAACCGATTGTCGACAGGCGCCTGGCAGCTGTTGATAGATACAGATCAGAAGTGTTCCAGAGCAGGTTTTTCTTATAAATGAGTGGGCAATGAGTGTCCAAATGGCATTTTAAGGTTGAGAACTGATATATACCAATTACAAAATGTCATACCCACTAGTTTTAAGACAAATAAAAGGTCTACAATGGTTAAGATATAATACCCTGAGATTCTTAAGTTGTAGTATTTAGAAAACACCGTTCAAAAGCAGATGAATATAAGATAACCCCTTTGAATAAAACCATTGTAGAAAAACATATTCCATAGTGGGTGATGTTCAGTTGGTAAATGAAAGTAATGTCAACATAAGCAATTAACGATAAACAACAAATTGCCCTTGATTTAAAGACATGGAGGCTTCACTCTATTTCTTGAATTGAACAAGTTTTGTCAAATTGATGTGGGAAAAGTGGTAATTAAGTTCACGTTCACCTTTTGACGTGAAGGTAGACATTTGTAATGCCCGTAGCCCCAGTTACTCAGTATAAGTGACCATCATACCATTGTGTAGAGATAATACATGGACTTTTTGACGTGAAGACAGACATTTGTGATGCCTATGTCTCCAGTTACTCAGTGATGCTAATTATTGCTCTGCCTTTGTCCCATTCCTTATTTATTTTTATTTGGATTTTCATGAATTTTGAAATATGTAGCTTTTATTTTATTTTTTAATTGAGAAATCAAGTTCAAAAGGTTATCTAAGGTTAAAGTCAATGAAAGACATTAAGTTCAAGAACCTTCTTACTTGTCAAGCCATTTAAGAAAAATATTATCCACAAGGAGTTATTCAAGTGAGTTATGTTAAAGCCATTAGATTTGTTCAATGTGTTCTAGATGACACAACCTAGACTCATACATAGATATTATTTCAAATCATTGTGATTTAAGCAATGTTTTTGTACTATGTGAGTATGAAGGTTGTAACTTAATATAAATGCCCAATTCTCCCCTTAAAAAAGATAATGAACATACTCATTGAGAAATGATGAGAAATTGAGTGGAATTCAGAAAAGAAGAGCATCTGTCGACAGCTGAAAGGGGGCTGTCAACAGTTACTATGAAACAAAAGATTGTGGTTCTGGAAGAGGTGATCTGTCGACAGCTGGTGTTCTGGCTGTCGACAGGTCTTGAAAAATCAATTTTAAGCCTTTGAATTGAGTGACTTGAGGACCAATTGATTGAGAGATAATGACAAAATGGATAAGAAGGTATCCCTCAAGAATTTCACTCAACCAACATTGACTTACTCCCCCATAATGTGTGCATGTGTGTAAAGCAATATTCAACCAATTCGAGCAATTATATACACATTCATGCCAATCATTTGCACAAAAAGGAGACATCTATAAGCATGTGAGCACCAAAATTCCATTCTTTTACAGAGATAAATGTGCCAAAAATGAAAGAAACCAATTACCTCAAAAGAAGTTGATGACCTTTATGCATAAGAAGACTATGGATACTTGGCAAAGTATTTTTACTCACACATAATGATAGTTTTCAAACAAGCCTGACTTGTTCTTCCACATGTCACCATTTGATATACCACATAGTCACTATACACAATGATCATTTACTCCTTAATTTGACATTAGTTTCATTGAATTTTGCACATGCCCATTTCTCTTCTCAGTGTTGTAAACCTATCTTCTGACAAAGGTTTGATGATGATATCAACCAATTGCTTTTCAGTTGGGATGAAGCTAAGCTCCAAGTTTTTGTTGGCTACCTCATCTCTCAAGAAGTGATGTCTTATTTTAATGTGTTTGGTCCTTGAGTGTTGAATTGGATTCTTGGAAAGATTGATAGCACTAGTGTTGTCACATAGGATAGGTGTGCATCCAATGTCAATGTTGTAATCACACAGTTGACTTTTGATCCACAACACTTGAGCTGCACAGCTCCCTGCAGCAACATATTCTGCTTCTGTAGTGGAGAGTGCAACTGAGTGTTGCTTCTTGGATGTCCACGAAACCATGCAACCACCTAGAAATTGACAATACCCACTAGTGCTTTTTCTATCAATTTTACACCCAGCATAGTCAGCATCAGAATATGAGACTAAATCAAAACTGCTACCTGCTGGATACCATAAACCCAAATCATATGTACCTGAGATATATCTGAAGATCCGTT
The DNA here is from genome assembly GCA_014218235.1 of Colocasia esculenta. Classification (NCBI taxonomy): domain Eukaryota; kingdom Viridiplantae; phylum Streptophyta; class Magnoliopsida; order Alismatales; family Araceae; genus Colocasia; species Colocasia esculenta. The sequence goes on from CM024757.1 coordinate 154,974,157, forward strand.
TAACTGCAATCAAATGGCTTTCCCTTGGACTAGATTGATATCTAGCACAAAGGCAAACACTAAACTGTATGTCCGGCCTACTTGCAGTAAGGTAAAGGAGAGAGCCAATCATACCTCGGAATTGCTTTGCATCTACCATTTTACCTTTCTCATCATTTTCCAGTTTTACACTTGTGCTCATTGGTGTAAGGCTGGTTTGGCTTGTTCGAATTGAAATCTTTTCAGTAGCTCCTTGACACATTTCTCTTGATTAATGAAAAAACCATCTTCATATTGTTTTACCTGTAAGCCAAGAAAGAATTGAAGCTCCCCTATTAAACTCATCTCAAATTCACTGTGCATGTGTTTTGAAAATTCTTCACACAGTGAGGGGTTAGTGGAACTAAAATAATGTCGTCCACATAGACTTGAACAACAATTATATGATTGCGAACACATTTAGTGAAGAGAGTTTGGTCCACTTTACCTCTGGAATAGTTTTAACTAACCAAGAAATTGCTTAGTCTGTCGTACCAAGCTTGGGGTGCCTGTTTCAAACCATAGAGAGCTTTGTGTAATTTATAGACATGGTTAGACTTATCATTATCCTCATATCTAGGTGGTTGAGAAACATACACTTCTTTTTTGATGTATCCATTCAAGAAAACAATTTTAATATCTATTTGAAAAAGTTTGAATTTGTTAGAACATGTATAAGCTAACAATTTCTAATTGCCTCAAGCCTAGCTACTGGTGCAAAGGATTCTTCAAAATCTACACCAATTCTTGATTATATCCTTTGGCTACCAGTCTAGCTTTGTTTCTCACCACTTTACCCTCTTCATTCAGCTTATTCCTAAATACCCATCTTGTTCCAATTACTGAAATTTTAGGAGTCCTAGGAACTAAGCTCCAAACATTGTTTCTTGAAATTCCCCAAGTTCCTCATGCATAGCATCTATCCAAGAGTTTTCTTTTAGAGCTTCTTCAACATTTTAGGTTCCACTTGAGAAACATGCCAATGATCTTGTTCAACTATGTGTCTAAAGTGAGACCTAGTGTGATCTCTATCATTTACATTTTCAATTACATTCTCAAGTGGGTGATCTTTTGAGTACCTGACATTTCTGATTGTTGAAGAACCCGATTGATCTTGTTCTTGTGGATATTGCTCTTGAGGAATTTGTTCTTGGGGAATTTGATCATTTGGGTTAGCTTCTTCAGGCCTGTCGACAACCACTTCTTGGTCTGTCGACAGTGGCTTCTCATCTTGTTCTTCCAGAATTTTTCCTTCTTCATCATCATACCTGAAAGCATTAGAATTGTTAGTTTTTGCATGAGACTCATCAAAAACAACATGTGGAGTCTCTTCCACAGTTCTGTTTTTATTGTTAAACACTCTATAAGCTCTAGAGTGTTCAGAGTAGCCTAGAAAAATACCTGGATCACTTTTGGCTTCAAATTTATCTAAATAAACCTTGTCATTGTTATGGATAAAGACTTTGGAGCCAAAGATCCTGAAGTACCCAATACTGAGTTTCTTACCTTTCAAGAGCTCATAAGGAGTTTTCTTCATCACAGGTCTTACCATGGCTCGATTTAGGATGTAGCACGACGTATTCACTACTTCTGCCCAAAAACTCCTTAAGAGTTGGCTTTCAACCAGAAGAGTACGAGCCATTTCCACCAAGGTTATGTTCTTTCTCTCCACTACTCCATTTTGTTCCGGAGTCCTCAGAGAAGAAAACTTGTGATCGATTCCTTAGTTCCTGTAGAAATCAGAAAAAGGAATTATTGTCAAACTCTCTCCCATGATCAGTGCGGATTGAGCATATTTTGTTTATGTTGCCATGCTCAATCTTGTTAAAGAACTCTTCAAAGTTTTTAAGAACTTCATTTTTGTGAGCCAGGAATTTAACCCAAGTGAACCTAGAAAAATCATCTATAATGACAACCCAAAACGTTTACCATTGAACTAAGTGTTCAAAGTCATAATGTCCAAAATCATAGGTGGTATTGATAGTTCATATGGTTGAAGTGATTATGGGTGCATTGGATTTGAATGACTTCCTTGTTTTGTTTTTCCTTGTGCACATGCATCACAAAAGCTCACATTTTTATTGAAAGAATTTTAGGAAGTCCACTTACCAATTTCATCTTCATGATCTTGTGCAAAACATTGTAGCTCGCATGACCTAACCTACGATGCCATAAATACAATTCATCCTGTTTATTTGCAACAAGACACAAATTTTTGTTTTCTGGTTCATCTAGATCAACTAGGTAGATATTATTCACTATTTTTCTAGAAAACTTGACACTTCCTGAAATTTTATCAATGATTTGACATGCATCTGACTCAAAAATGACTTGATGGCCTTTATCACACAATTGACTGATACTCAGGAGATTGTGATTCCGACCATCAACTAGAAGCACATTATCTATTGAGTTAGAAACATACTTACCTACCTTACCTGTGCTAATTATTTGGCCCTTATTGTTACCTCCAAACACAACTTGACCTCCGTCTTTTTCCACCAGCAAACAAAATTTTTCTTTATCGCCTGTCATGTGCCTCGAGCAGCCGCTATCTAAGTACCACTTGTTTTGATTTTGGGCAGCTAGGCATTTCTGCACAGATGGATCAGACAAGAGGTTTTGATACCCAAATTACTTTGGGTCCCAAACTTTCATTCATGCCAAAAAGTAAATGCTTTGAAATCCATACTTGTTTGCACTTCAACTTGTTCAGTTTATTCCGCATTGTGTTTTAGTATGGCCAAGTTTTCTACAGAAGTTGCATGACGGAGTTTTACTTATTGTATTTCTTTTGTTTTTGTTTGAGCTTGTGATTGCTTTTGACCTTTTTGTTGCTTGGTTGGCTTCACTTTTTCAGCATATTTCCAGGCTTGTCGAGAGGTCTCTTTGGGTCTGTCGACAGATTTCTTAGTTTGTTGAACAGATGAAGTATTTTGGTTATTTGTCATTGCTTACCTTAGTTTGAGCATTTTTGCTTTTAGCTTGAGCTTGCTTACTTGTACTTGGACTGTAATCACAAACGATGTAATCAATTTTTCTCCAAGTTTCTTTTGTTTTTCAGTTTGAAACCCATGCCTGTTTGTTTGTTTTTTGACTCCTAAAACAGCATCCAAATTTTCTTTTCCTTTTACAAATCTTAAGAGATCTTCAATTTTCCCTTCAGTTCCTTTTGAGCTTTTTATATCTCTTTCTTGATCTCTTGATTCTCATGTTGAAGAGTTTCAACAGATTTAATTAGAGTTTGTTTTTCCTTTTCATTTTCTTGCAGTTTTTCCTTCATGCAATCCATTTCCTCATAGTGACCTTCCTGTTCAATTTTTAGTAGCTAAATTTCTTTAGTTAGGATTGCAATCTGTTCATTATTAGATGTGCTATGAATAAATGAGGTGATTTTATTCTTCAGTGCTTTATTTTCAGATTTATATTCACGGAATTTTTCAAAGAGCAAGGTATAAGCCTCTTCCCAGTCATCAACAGTGTAATTTTCAAAGGAAGAGTTTACCTCATTGGAGTCCTCACTCCTTGCCATTAAGCACTGGATCTCGTCATCTTCAGAACTTCCTTGAGCGTTATCATCCTCATCTTTATCACTCCAAGTCGCCATCATGGCCTTGTCTTTCTTGAACATGAACTTGTCCTTTTTCAGCTTCTTCTTGAGCTCTGGGCATTCACCTCTCATATGCCCTAGTTTCTTGCACTCATATCACACAATCATGTTAGATTTTTTGTTAGAATCAAACTTGTTTGAGAAATCTCTTTTTGGAAGAGTTTTGAAGTTACCTGATCCTTTCCTTTTGAACTTGAGGAATTTTTTGAACTATCTAGTGAGCATTGCCATTTCATCATTCTCACTCTCACTAGATGTATCAGTTTCCTCATATTCTTGTTGAACCTCTTTCTTGGAGCTTGAAGAACTTTTGTTAGAGGCTTTTAAAGCTATGGACTTTCTAGGATTAACCTCGGATTCTTTTCTTTCTAGATTTATCTCATAAGCCATCAGGGATCCTATCAATTCATCCAATTTCATTGTGGAAAGGTCTTTAGAATCCTCAATGACAGTGGCCTTAGTATGCCAAGATGATGGAAGAGACCGAAGTATCTTCCTTACTAAGTCACTCTCACTGTATTCTTTCTTAAGACCTTTCAAACCATTGATTATTATTGTGAATCTAGCAAACATATCTGAAATTGTTTCATCATTTTTCATCTTGAACATTTCATATTCCGACACTAACATGCTTGCTTTGGTTTCCCTTACCTCAGACGTACCTTCATATAGTAGTTCCAGCTTATCCCACATTTCCTTTGCGGACTTGCATGTGGAGACCCTTGAGTATTCCTTCGGATGCACGGCGCATTGCATCATGTTCAGCGCGCTCCAATTCAAGGTTCCTTTGCGGATCTGTTCTCTTGTCCAAGTATCTTCGTCTTCTGGCAGCTCGTATGCACCCTTGCTAACGATCTTCCACAGCTCATAATCTTGAGCTCTCAGAAAGACCTGCATACAGTTTTTCCAATAAGTGTAGTCAGTGCCATCAAAGAAGGGAGGCTTGGACACTGAGTGTCCTTCAGCCATATATCCCTTGTTGGTTTCCATTTAACCAGAATCACTCCTGATCGTGAGATCAAGCTTTTAAAGATGTAAATCGGAGAAACCTCACCACAAAAAAATCGGGATTACCGATGGATATTTCCGACGGATTAATTTTCATCGGTAATTTCGACGGATATTCCGACGGCGATATATCAGTCGGAAAATCCGTCGGCCATTCCGACGGAAATATTTCCATCGGACATATCCGTCGGTAATGAAGAATACCGACGGATATTCCGACGGACATATTGCCGTCGGAATATCCGTCGGTAAACCTCATATACCTTGTCCTCGAACCCCCCTCTTTCCCTCTCCCTCTCTCTCCCTCTCTCTCTCCGCTCTCTCTCTCTCTCTCTCGCTCTCTCTCCTCTCTCTCTCTCTCTCTTCCTCTCTCTCTCTCTCTCTCCTCTCTCTCTCTCTCCTCTCGCTCTCTCTCTCTCTCCTCCTCATCTCTCTCCTCTCCTCTCTCGTCTCTCCCCCGCCGTCGCCGACGCCGCTCGCGGCGCTGCGCCTTCGCCGCCGCCTCTGCGCCGCTCGCCGCCGCCCCTGCGCCGCTCGCCGCCGGCGCCCCACTCCCGGTGAGTTCCACCTCCCCCTCTCTCCCCAGCCCCCACCTTCCTCCGGCCCACCTCGACTTCCCACCCCCCCCCGGCCCCCCTCCCCTTCCCACCCCCCCACACCCCCTCCCTCCCCCTTCCCACCCTTCCCACCCCACCCCCTGCACCCGGCCCCCCTCCCCCCTGCGCGGATGCCCCCCTCCCCTTCCCACCCCCCCCCCCCCCCCTGGCCCCCCTCCCCTTCCCACCATTCCCACCCCCCTGCACGAGTCCCCCTCCCGTTCCCAACCCCCCCCCCCGGCCCCCCTCCCCCCCCCCCACCCTGCACCCACCCCTCGTCCCCCTCCCCCGGCCCCCGCCCTTTCCACACAGTCGGCCCCACCCGGTCCCCCCACCCACCACATTGCCCCCCGCCCCCCCTCCCCCCTGCGGATGCCCCCCTCCCCTTCCCACCCCCCCCACCCGGTCCCCCTCCCCTTCCCACCCTTCCCCCCCCCTGCACCCGGCCCCCCTCCCCCCTACGCGATGCCCCCCTCCCCCCCCCCCCCCCCCCTCCCACCCCCCCACCCCCCCCACCCCCCCCCCCACCCGGCCACCACCCGCCCCCCTCCCCTTCCCACAGTCACACCCTGCCCCCCTCCCCCTGCACACGCCCCCCTCCCCTTCCCACCCTTCCCCACCGGCCCCCCTCCCCTTCCCACCCCTCCCCTTCCCACCCCCACCTGGCCCCCCTCCCCCTTCCCACCCCTGTAATGTTAAAATTATTCTAATGGTGTAGAAATATTGTAGGAACTTAGAACTACTAATTCCACTAATTATATTACACGAATGTTATTGTATGAAATTGATTAAATTATAAATAAAATAAATTATTAAATATTGATTTATAAATTTAAAGGGTTGCTAGAGATTTAATGATGTGGTTTAAACTTTGAAATTTATATATTTTATTACAACTAAATTGTGTATTTTTTGCAATAAAACTGGTGTATGTTATACATTTTAAGTAAAATTGAGCAATTGAAATGTGGATGTCATATTTGAGTCCCTTGATTATGTTCAACACTAAGAAGAAGCATTTCAATAGTTCAATGTTATTCTCCATAAAGAGAGTGCAAATAGATGACATAGATTGTAATATCAGGATAGGGTAGAAGACATTGGTGGCAATATAACTACTATAACATTGAGTATCATGGTGGGGGGGGTGTCTTCTGATTGCAAAAGCATTGATTGGAGGCACATGTGCTAGGTACAATGAAGTGTTTGGTTGTCCAAGTATTTTATATAAGGTCAAAATCAGAATGGTCCAACATGAGCAAATTAGGGCAAAGAAGAGTTGAAGACTACTGGATAAGAGGAAGGAGGTTTTTGATGATGAGTACTTCCCATCTCAAGACCTAAATGTCCATGTCACTATGTGCGGCCTATATGGGCAACACTATCAACGTGCTTTTCATGAGATTAGGGTTGAGACATGGTTATGAGTTGTTTTAATTGCTTACTTTCAGTTTAATTGCTTAGATCCTTAATTCAAACTTATTTCAATATGACACTATTATATGGATTGTTTTAATTGCTTACTTTCAGTTTAGTGATTACTATTGTATTTCTTACTTTAATGCAATTCATGTACATGTATGTATGAATTTGGTTTATTATTGCACTTGTTCACATGTATGATTTTGTTTTTATATTCCTTTCATATTTATTTGGATTTTAAATTTGATCTATGCATGTATAGCATTTTTTCACTGCACATACCTCACGAGAGCGTGTTAAGCCCGTGTCAATGAACCTTCCCGTTCAAGACTTTGAGATTGATGTGCACGAGTCTTATTTTCAATGATGAGAACGTGTATATCTAACTCAAAGTCTTGAATTGTCCCATTTTGGACAATCTGTGAATGTTTGAGAACGTGTATATCTAACTCAAAGATCATATTAAATTCACGAGATCTAACGTACATACAATTTTGCAGGGACTGCCTCCCCGTCCACGCCGGTCGTCCATGCGACAGGTATACGTAATATTGTTGTTCAGTTTAAATTCATATTTTTCAATGTGTATATAATTTTACAGGGACCGCCTCCCCGCCGAGCACGCGAGCAGTGCCACCTTTTCCTTCTTCCTCACCACCAGGTACATGTATGTTTCCATATATTAGTATGTTTGTTTTCTTGTAATTTATACAATAATAGTGTACTAAATTGTTTTCAACAGAGGTGGAGAGCCAGCATCCAGTAGCTGAGGAGGGGCCTCAGCTACCGGGATGGCAGCCATGCTGGATCTCAGGGTAAAGTTGATCTCAGTGTAAAGGGCGCTCAATTGACGGATCTTAAAAAAAACTTAAGTCTAAAGGGTCAAAACACACAACCCGGGGGTCCAAAATCCCAAATAGGGATCGGATCGGCGTGTCGTTTTCTCCGACACGACCGAGTGTGTTAAAGTGATGTGTGGGAACTGACGGAATCCAATTTGGATCTCCGGATTGGGTTGGGCATGAAATGACGGATCTAAAAAACAGCCAGTATATATAAAGGGTCAAAACACACAACCCGGGGTCCAAAATCCCAAATAGGGATCGGATCGGCGTGCCGTTTTCTCCGACACAACCGGTGTGTTAAAGTGACGTGTGGGAACTGACGGAATCCAATTTGGATCTCCGATTGGGTTGGGCATTGAAATGACGGATCTAAAACAGCCAAGTATATATAAAGGGTCAAAACACACAACCCGGGGGTCCAAAATTCCAAATAGGGATCGGATCGGCGTGCCGTTTTCTCCGACACGACCGAGTGTGTTAAAGTGATGTGTGGGAACTGACGGAATCCAATTTGGATCTCCGGATTGGGTTGGCATTGAAATGACGGATCTAAAAAATAGCCAAGTATATATAAAGGGTCAAAACACACAACCCGGGGGTCCAAAATCCCAAATAGGATCGGATCGGCGTGCCGTTTTCTCTGACACGACCGAGTGGGTTAAAGTGACGTGTGGGAACTGACGGAATCCAATTTGGATCTCCGGATTGGGTTGGCATTGAATGACGGATCTAAAAAACAACCAAGTATATATAAAGGGTCAAAACACACAACCCGGGGGTCCAAAATCCCAAATAGGGATCGGATCGGCGTGCCGTTTTCTCCGACACGACCGGGTGGTTTAAAGTGACGTGTGGGAACTGACGGAATCCAATTTGGATCTCCGATTGGGTTGGGCATTGAAATGGCGGATCTAAAAAATACCAAGTATATATAAAGGGTCAAAACACACACCCGGGGGTCCAAAATCCCAAATAGGGATCGGATCGGCGTGCGTTTTCTCTGACACGACCGAGTGGTTAAAGTGACGTGTGGGAACTGACGGAATCCAATTTGGATCTCCGATTGGGTTGGGCATTGAAATGACGGATCTAAAAAACAGCCAAGTATATAAAGGGTCAAAACACACAACCCGGGGGTCCAAAATCCCAAATAGGGATCGGATCGGCGTGCCGTTTTCTCCGACACGACCGGGTGGTTAAAGTGACGTGTGGGAACTGACGGAATCCAATTTGGATCTCGGATTGGGTTGGGCATTGAAATGGCGGATCTAAAAAATAGCCAAGTATATATAAGGGTCAAAACACACAACCCGGGGGTCCAAATCCCAAATAGGGATCGGATCGGCGTGCCGTTTTCTCTGACACGACCGGGTGTGTTAAAGTGACGTGTGGGAACTGACGGAATCCATTTGGATCTCCGGATTGGGTGGGGCATTGAAATGACGATCTAAAAAATAGCCAGTATATATAAGGGTCAAACACACAACCCGGGGTTCCAAAATCCCAATAGGGATTGGATCGGCGTGCCGTTTTCTCCGACACGACCGGTTGGTTAAAGTGACGTGTGGGAACTGACGGAATCCAATTTGGATCTCCGGATTGGGTTGGACATTAAATTACGGATCTAAAAAATAGCCAAGTATATATAAAGGTCAAAACACACAACCCGGGGTCTAAAATCCCAAATAGGGATCGGATCGGCGTGCCGTTTTCTCCGACACGACCGGGTGTGTTAAAGTGACGTGTGGGAACTAACGGATCCAATTTGGATCTCCGGATTGGGTTGGGCATTGAATGACGGATCTAAAAAACAGCCAAGTATATATAAAGGGTCAAAACACACAACCCGGGGGTCCAAAATCCCAAATAGGGATCGGATCGGCGTGCCGTTTTCTCCAACACGACCGGTTGGGTTAAAGTGACGTGTGGGACTGACGGAATCCATTTGGATCTCCAGATTGGGTTGGGCATTGAAATGACGGATCTAAAAAACAGCCAAGTAATATAGGGTCAAAACACACAACCCAGGGGTCCAAAATCCCAAATAGGGATCGGATCGGCGTGCCATTTTCCTCCGACACGACCGGGTGGGTTAAAGTGACGTGTTGAACTGACGGAATCCATTTGGATCTCCGGATTGGGTTGGGCATTGAATGACGGATCTAAAAAACACTTAAGAAACGATGGATCTAAAAATAGTATCTAATTAAACTTGAGAATAATCACATATTTTAAATTAATTTTTGAAAATAATATATGTCTTTTAATTATTATTAATGTTTCTCATATTAATTTTTTTTAATATAGGATCCACCTCCGCATCTGACAATGACGAGGCAAGGACAACAACGATCCAACAGATCTGTCTTGACTTTTATATTTATTATTTTGTATGGTTTTATATATTTATTTATTTTATGATTTTATGTTGATCGTGAGTATTATGAATGTTATGAATTGTAGCAGGTTTGAAAAATCTTTTTTTATTTGTCAATTTTTAAAAAAATACAACAATTTCGACGGATTTTTCGACGGATCAATTCCGTCGGAAATTCTAAATTATCGACGGAAAACATCGGTCGGTAATTCCGTCTATGGTTCTGACGGCCGTTTCCGACGGGTTTATTGATTTACCGACGGATTGTCTGTCGGTAAATACTGACAGTATTTCTGACGGTATTGCCGACGGATTCGTCCGTCGGCGTTTTCCGACCAATTGCCGACGGAAAGATCCGTCGGCATTTTCCGACGGATTGCCGACGGAATTCTCTTCCGTCGGTAATTTCTGACCAACAATTTCCGACGGACCATTTCCGACGAGCTTCGGACGGAAATCTGTCGGAAGGATCAGTTTCCAACGGATTATTTCCGTCGGAAAACCCACATTTTCTTGTAGTACCTCGCTCTGATACCAATTGAAAGGTGCGCGGAATCACCGAAGACAGTAATCTAGAAGGGGGGTTGAATAGATTACTACCTATTAAAAGCACTTTAACCTTCTTTTCGATGTTAACACTGACTTGATGAATTCTTAAATAGATGTGAATTGAATTCAAACTTCGATGTGTGTGTAAATTGTGATTTGGAATTTAGCAATCTACCTAGCGTGTGAACAATCAAGCGTGCCTACCATACATCTATCGTAAAAACGTGCAAACCACAAGGCACGAAGATTTAAGGTGGTTCGGAGTACACAACTCGTGTATCCTACGCCCACCGTCCACACACACACACACACAGAAAGACTGCTTATAGAAGCGAGTTCAACCCAACAACACACACACGCTCTGTGTCTGAGGCAAACACACACTCAGAACACCCACACACACGTGGATCAAGCACAAGGACTCTCAAGCCACTTCCACACACACAAAGATATGAAAAGTAGAACAAAAGAAGAGTTCTGAGTTGAGGATCAAATCCAAGATGTGAACTCTTCAGTGAGTTCGTCCAGAAGACTCCAAGCTTCATGTCGTTGAAGACCACATGATGATGACGAGCATGAACCGAGGACGACATGCTTCAACTCCTCGCTCGGGATGGATCTTCCTCGAACAGGACGGAGGGTTGAAGCAGAGCAGCAGGTGGAAGCCTTTCTTCTTGGTCTTTGCTTAGGGTTTTGGTAGGAGGCTCCTTGCTGCGAAAATACCTCTATATGATCTATATATATTGGTATCCAAGTATGGAGAGTTGTGTTAAAAGGGAACACCCCAATATAGTCATATCCTTATCACAAATTGTGACTTATTCTTCGGCTGTCGACAGATGCATCATAGCTGTCGACAGGTATTGTTGGAAACTGGCTTCCAGAACCATGTTGGTTGATGGAAATTGGGGCTGTCGACAGGCTATTTCTGGCTGTCGACAGGCAACACTTAGCTGTCAACAGGCATACCATATCTGTCGACAGTTACTGCTCTATTTGTGCTTCCAGTAGCTTGTTTGTTTCTTTCTTGCCTATCTGTCGACACATAGCTTCTTGGCTGTCGATAGATGATTGCTTGATGTGCATTTCAAGGTCTTTTGCACTTGGGTTTGATTACTTGTCTTGAGTGTTCATTCACACCTACATAAGAAGCATTCCAAGTAAGATATCATGAATACATAGATGATCAAAAAGTCATTTATCATTTGATTATCTTTTTCATGTCTTGATCATTTTGCAACATCAATTATGTCATTCATCAAAAACATCAAAAACATTTAAGAACAATCATCATCATACACATTATAACCCAACACATGTTACCGGGTAGGAGCAGCATCCAAATTCAACCTTTTAATCGCTCTATCTAAGGGGGTGTTTGATAACCCTTATTAGATCTCTAATGTCTGAAGCAATCAGATATTAAAGATTCAGATTGCTTGATAAAATATCTCAATAACTGTCTGAATGATTGTCTTTTATCTTAAATTACATCTAAAAAAAAAGTGAGGGGCATGCCACTTTTTTTTTTTTTTTTTTTTTTCAGATGCTCTACCCTCCAGTCCCAACTCCTTACTCCCCCCCTCTCCCGTCGCGCCTCACCCTCACCTCCCCCCCACTTCTGCCATCGTCGCCACCCAATCCCTCACCTCCCCCCCTCCCCCGGCGCGCCCTCACCCCTCACCTCCCCCCCCTTCTGCACTCTCTCCCACCACCACTCTCTCCACTGGGCGCGCATCTGCTTCGCCGGACCAATATGAGACCCTGGCTCGTCGCCTGCGACACCAGCACAGGCGTCTCAATCTTCGCCAACAAGTTCCCCCATCTACGCTGCCGCATGTTTGTCCATTGCCGAGGCCGTCAATAGGTGATCCATGAAACAAATCTCTCCTCCCCCACAGACCGTGTGTGTGTGTGTTGGGATCCCTGCCGGCGGTGGGGGCCATTCGCGGCAGTACTGAAGCTCTAGCGAGACCTGCCACTCCATCTGGATGTACCGCTAGAAGTTGGTGATGAAGGCATCCACCCGGCTGTCGACGTCGACGGCGGCATCGGTGGCGCCCGACGATGACGCACTGTTGGCGCTCCTCGCCATGCTGGGGCTCCCGGAGATCTCCACCCGCAGCGAGCTGATCGTCCGGGACAGGATCCCGAGCGCCGGGCTCAAGGTTTGGGACGGGCCTAGGGGCGAGGTGGCGGCGTCCTCGTAGGCGGCCTCGCTGCTGGCGTCGAAGACAATGTCGAGCAAGCTGGGCTGGTCCCGGAAGCTGAGGCGGCGGGAGGCGGAGGCGGCGGAGCCGATGTAGAGCCACTGTGACAGGTTGGTGGACAGTAGGAACTTGACCTTCTCTATGGCTTGCTTTAGCCGTCTCAGCACCAAGCTGCTTCTCACGCCCATTTCTCTCTTCATTGCCCCCTTTTCTCAGATTCGATTGTGCTGTATGTATATTTTATAAAAAAATTACTCTGATTGTTGTACGCAGTTTTTTGATCGATGTGATGTTGTCTACACAATTATTACGAGATCTTGATGGTGGTAATCAAATAATTCTGATTTTTGGCAAACCAAATTGCGATCTCCCCACCCCTCCCCCCTCCTTTCTCTACATGATGGTGGTAATCGAATAATAAGATATATATAATTGAGATGTCACTTAATTATTTATCAAACAACTCTTAATACAAGTCTAATATATATAAAGTACTTATCAAATTACAGATTTAGATAATAGATGAAAAATTAGACTTAGATATTTTAAATAAGCGTTATCAAAAGCCAACTAAGTCCACCTCCGAAACAAGAGCCACTGCATTCCCCATTAGTTCCTTCTACCTACCCAAAATGACTGGCAACAAGGCTCTCGAACCCACCACCTTCCAACTATATATGTACTTGACAAAATGTAGGTTCTTCCTTTGACAACCCCAGACCCCCATATGTATTCATATCTTAGAAATTGTATAAATCTACGTAAAGAAGGGAGCATCAATGCATCACCCAATCATATATAAACAACAATTAAGTAGGTAGCTAGGTGCCACTACAAAACATGTGATCACTTGTACAAAACCTGTGACAAGGAATTAACCCACTTAACCCACTTAATTGGGTGGGTGTTAGGCTTGGGTTAAGTGGGTTAATTCCTTGTTGGAAGGTGGTGGGTTCGAGAGCCTTGTTGCCAGTCATTTTGGGTAGGTAGAAGGAACTAATGGGGAATGCAGTGGCTCTTGTTTCGGAGGTGGACTTAGTTGGCTTTTGATAATGCTTATTTAAAATATCTAAAGTCTAATTTTTCATCTATTATCTAAATCTGTAATTTGATAAGTACTTTATATATATTAGACTTGTATTAAGAGTTGTTTGATAAATAATTAAGTGACATCTCAATTAATATATATCTTATTATTCGATTACCACCATCATGTAGAGAAACAGGGGGGGGGGGGGGGGAGGGAGAGGAAGATCGCAATTTGGTCTGCCAAAAATCAGAATTATTCGATTACCACCATCAAGATCTCGTAATAATTTTGCAGACAACATCACATTGATCAAAGAACTGCATACAACAATCCGAGTAATTTTTTATAAAATATACATACAGCACAATCGAATCTGAGAAAAGGGGGCAATGAAGAGAGAAATGGGCGTGAGGAGCACCTTGGTGCTGAGATGGCTGAAACAGGCCATAGAGAAGGTCAAGTTCCTGCTGTCCACCAACCTATTGCAGTGGCTCTACATCGGCTCCGCCGCCTCCGCCTCCCGCCGCCTCAGCTTTCGGGACCAGCCCGACCTGCTCGACATCGTCTCGACGCTGACAGCGAAGCCGCCTACGAGGACGCCGCCGCCTAGTCCTTGGGCCCGTCCAGGACCGTGAGCTCGGCGCTCGGGATCCTGTTCCGGACGATCAGCTCGCTGTGGGAGGAGATCTCCGGGAGCCCAGCATGGCGAGGAGCGCCAGTAGTGCGTCGTTGTCGGGCGCCGCCGTCGACGTCGACAGCCGAACGGATGCCTTCATCGCCAACTTCTGGCGGCACATCCAGATGGAGTGGCAGGTCTCGCTAAAGCTTCGGTACTGTCGCGAACAGCCCCCATCGCCGGCAGGGATCTCAACACACACACACACGGCCCGTGGGGGAGGAGAGATCTGTTTCATGGATCACCTGTTGACGGCCTCGGAAACGGACAAACAGACGGCGGCGTAGATGGGGGAACTTGTTGGCGAAGATTGAGACGCTTGTGCTGGTGTCGTAGGCGACGAGGCTGGGTGTCTCGGACTAGTCCGGCGAGGCAGATGTGGCGCCAGTGAGGGAGCGACAGTGGGAGAGAGTGCAGAAGGGGGGGGGGAGGTGAGGGATTGGGTAATGGCGATGGCAGAAGGGGGGAGGTGAGGGGTGAGGCGCGACGACAGAGGGGGGGGGGTGAGGGATTGGGTGGCAGCGATGGCAGAAGGGGGGAGGTGAGGCGTGACGGTAGAGGGGGGGGGGGAGGTGAGGGATTGGGTGGCGGCGATGGCAGAAGGGGGGGGGGGGGGAGGTGAGGGGTGAGGCGCGATGGGAGAGGGGGGGAGTGAGGAGTGGGACTGGAGGGTAGAGCATCTGAAAAAAAAAAGTGGCCTGCCCCTCACTTTTTTTTAGATGTAATTTAAGATAAAAGACAATCATTCTGACAGTTATTGAGATATTTTATCAAACAATCTGAATCTTAATATCTGACCGCTTCAGACATTAGAGATCTAATAAGGGTTATCAAACACCCCCTAAGTTGTTCGTCTATTTTCAGATAAACCTTTGAGTTAAACCATGTACATGGTCATGCATTTTTCAGATTAAAAAGTCGAACAACCTTTTTTGAACAAACAAAGTTGTTCTCGTATACATGGTCATGCATGCATTTATCTGAATAGTGCACGACCATCTACATGGTTTAACATAATTACTTAGATTGATTAGATTAAAAAAATTTAAAACTTCAGTTTTAATTAATTAAACATTTCTTAGTGCCATAGGAAATTCTTTGTTCTCGTACACAAATTTTCTAATAGAACCATTATTCATATCTATAGCATTTGTCCTTCTCCCTTTTCTAATTCAGTATCCATTCAGATCAACGAGTCCCACTTCCTTGAGGTTGCACATTGAAATTTTTATTTGTCTACTTGTCTACTTGCTTGAGGTTTGCCACCTATTGAATTCTGAACTAGTTAAGTTGAGGTCCCCCGTCAGTAATTCAGGTAGGCTGCATCTTTTTTGATTATTATCTATCTGTCTATCTATCTATATCTATATATATATATATATATATATAGGTATATATAATTGTTAATTTTTGTAATTCCTTATAATTACAATTAATCTTCCTGAACCCAGGAAAATAGCTTTCTTTAGAACTTTTCGATAACATTTATAATTAGTTTTAATCTAGCTAGTCCTTAACGCTAAGATCAAAATATGCTGCTTTTACGTAAAGTTAAATTTCTTGAATTTAGGACTAGATAGTCAAGTGATGGGGACTAAAAACTAATTCCTGGTAGATGATGATAGGAACTAAAAACGAAAATGAAACCTAATTAGACATTTGTTACTCCCACAACATCAACCGCACCATTACTATACTCGTGACTACAGTACCAAGTTTATTTTGACCCTGTAGGCATGCAGGTGAGAATTATTGTAAATGCTGAGAGTAAAATGAATGATTAATCTCATCTCATAATAAGGCAGCTTAGATCACACTTGGATGATTTCATGTCATATACATGCTGTATATGACGAACTCAGCGGAGAGTGGATAGTCTGGCTAGTATGGCTGCTGTTTCTCATTACTCCACCTCTTAATGCATGATCCGTACGTAGACATAAACTGGAAGTGCATGAGTTTCGACAGAAGACCATACTTTTTCGGCATTATAAATAGACATGACATTGAATTATTAGTAATAGGGGCATCTCAAGTTACACAATATCCATTTGAGAAGTAAGAAAGTGCTAGCTTCTTCTTAATATATCTATATCTATATATACACACACACACACGTCACGGCCGTATCTCAGTAATATCCATGGGACTTTGGAGCACCTTCAGAGGCAATAGCCTCATTAGAGTTTACCTGCTTTCTGTTGTCCAAATTTAGCCCGAAGTGGATGTAAGGGAAATGCGCCCACTGCATCAAATGCCAACAAATTTTGATCAACACAAGGAAGACCCCTTTGAGGATGGATGATCCTAAATAAGTATATAAATATCTCAACATGCACAACAAACTATGAAAAATGAAAGTATGCCACACGTTCAGTGTTGTTTCTTGCACATGTACAGATAAAACATGAAAGAATATAGTACTATCACCACCTGTTTCAATATCTGCAACTAGGAAGAGCGAATTTTTCCATATTTTAGAATAATGTTAAATTGCATGAACACAGTTCTCTCATTACGTGCATGACTTGTAGTATATATCTCATATTGACTTAGTCCCACAGACATAAATTATGCCACACGTTCAGTGTACGTTGTTTCCTGTACATTTACAGACAAAACATGAAAGAATATAGTATCACCACATGTTTCATCTACAACAATATGAAGAGCAAAATTTTCCATTTTAGAGTAATGTTAGATTGCATGAACACAGTTTTCTCATTACGTGACTTATGGTATATATCTCATGATATTGAGTTAGTTCCACAAGGCATAAATTATGCCACACTTTCAGTGTTGTTTCTTGTACATTTTACAGATAAAACATGAAAGAATATAGTATCACCACCTGTTTCATCTACAACAAGGAAAAGCAAAATTTGCCATTTTAGAGTAATGTTAGACTGCATGAACACAGTTTCCTCATTACGTGACTTGTAGTTTATATCTCATATTGAGTTAGTTCCACAGACATATTGTAGCTGACGATGCTTCCTCTTTATTGGCTTCTGCCAGTTAATGCGTTGTCTTTGGTGTTTCTGAAACATTTAACCGATAATTTAATTAAGATGAGATATTGGGTGCTACGATATTTCGGCCATATGGACTACTGGCTAGAGGCTTAATCTTGCAGTGTAGACTGGATCAAAGGTGACAAACTGCTAAAGCTTTTATTCGGCTGTGCCATATTATTTGATATTTATTCACTGATGTTAGAATTTAGGACTTGCTGCTGAAGAAGACCACCCATAATCTCTTGTACTCATATTGCAAGCACCGGACGCAGTGCTTCTATATTAATTTCTTGTACTCGTCTATGCACCTGACTCAGAAGTGTACAGCTTCTATATTCACGTTGTTATAAGGTATATATGGCTGCTGAACATGTAGCCTGAATGAAGTATATACTCACATTCTTAGCTGCAGCACTAAATGCTTCTCTGTGGCTAATGTCAGGGTTGCTGGCTTTTATCCTTTGTATTTCCTCCCTGTCAGAGAGAGAGAGAGAGAGAGAGAGAGAGAGAGAGAGAGAGAGAGGAGAGAGAGAGAGAGAGAGAGAGAGAGAGGAGAGTGAGAGAGCGCTTAGGGATGCATGATTAAACACTGAAAAAGAGACATGGGAAAGAAAAAGGAAAAGAAAGGAGATCAAAGAAAGTGTGCAGGTGTTTTCTGCATCATATTGGAATACATGAAGACTGCAGGTTTGAATGGATATAATAATATAAAATTTTCGCTTGTGACTTACTTAATAAACCTGTTGTATGCAGAAGGAACACGTTGTCTTTTCTCCGGGGCTGTTTAAAAATGCATAATTAATCAACAGCATTTAGACCAGTAGAAGCAACCATTCGAAAAACTTTAGGTCATGATGAGCATTCTACTTTTTTCACTTGCCAAATAGAAAGCAGGCATCACTGAAACAACATATAGACGTCCATTAAATAAGCATAACTGAGCCGATGAATCCAAGAATATATATGTCAGTTCATCTGCTCATTAAACTACTAAGTTATGCTTCACGCAATGGATATGCCAGGTACGATTATATAAACGAAATATATAGGGAAGGACACTTAAAGTTCGATGAGATTCACTATATCAGTTCCAAATATATCAGCCACGAAAAATATGTACTGTTCAAGTGCTAATATTACGAGAATGACATACGGCGGATTGGTAGCATTTGGTATTGACCGTTCTCAGCTGAGCTTGTCATCGGTATCCTGCCATGTTTGGAAGAAGATCCATACTCTGTGCCTTCATCTTGAGATTTTTCCTTGAGATTCTACGATAATTTTTCCCATGGCAGAAAAGTAAGAATGACAAATACAGCATATACCATGACTCCCAGCAAAACCATAGAAGAAGAAGCGTCATTTTTACTTTTTTTTTTCGGCATTCCTGTAATTCCTTTTAATTCAAAAAGTTTAATTATGATCCACAGTTTAACAGAAAAAATCAAAAGGTTAAACAAAGAACTACTTTCCTAGTTTCATCATCAATCAAGCATATCTATACCTTTCAAGTCCAACCATTTCTTTTCTATGTGCTGGTACTCAGATCTGCATGTGTAGCAGACAGTAAAAGCCACCTTTCTTTTTCTCTGTCTTTTGCATATATATTACAGAAAATACATGGACAGGGTTTTATTGGAGAACAATATTGCTGGGAGTGTGAATGTGGACCTGGTAATCCTGAAGAGAGACAGGTTGAAGCAATGCTCCCAGGTTCACTGATAGCAGAGTAGCACAATGCCCACATCTCACAGTGACAATGTTCAACAAAGTGTTGCATGGGACACTAACCTGCAGACAAAGAATCAAAAGATAAATATGAAGATTGGTATGTTTTATTTTTCTGAAGGGTTGGATATATAATGTCTTTTTTTGATATTTTGAGAAATACAAGTAGCTTGTCCACCAAATTATAACTATGCGGTATATGGTACAAAAGAAGCTAAAAGCAAAAGTTATGAGGAAAAGAGGGGTTATTGCCTACTTCTCTAGCCCTTAGGAAAAACAGTTCTTCCAATGGCAATCACACAGTACATAAGACACACGGAAGGAAAGGGGGGGGTGAGAGAGAGAGAGAGGATGCAAACAAGTCAATGTAAAATTCAGCGATGAGCCGAGCTCGACAAGAGCACGCCGAAACCTTTTAAAGGGATGTTCCATCATATACTGCAGATACTTTTCGTGGAGTTCACATCATATCCTTCAATATGTTACATGGGGAACCATTTAAAGAGAAATACGAGTACGATTCGGTACGGTCTTGGAAGGAAAGAGACTAGTGAACTCAACATAAATTAAGCATCTTAGGTGGAAAATGTAGAGCAGTGGGGGAACATGAATTAGAAGTTTTGAACGATTGCTTGGAGAGACATGCATCCAGAGCGTGGAGAGAAGCTGAAAAAAAAAACAGTTTTTACTTGTGCAATTAAATGGGCAAAGGGAAGACAAGAAGAGGTAAGAGGTCATCTTCTAAAATAAGACAAGAAAAGTTCACAAGTAATTCATCTCTCTCACTCTCTTCACTTCTTCTAGAGATGGATACCTCTCTCTCTCTCTTCACTTCTTCTAGAGATGGATACTCCTCTCTCTCTCTTTCTCTATTATTTATGCGGGCAATGTTAATATGTACCCAGTCTTTGGGATCTCACCATGAGTGTGAAGAGATTTCCAGTTTCCTCACATCTCCACCCGCTACATGACACAGATGGGTGAAATGATCAGGTTGGGTTTGTTCCAATGGTGAAAGATATCAGGAAGCAAAATAAAGAAACAATAAGAAAGTGCCCTGCCAAACTTTTTCCTCCTCCTCCACAGGAGAGAGTTATTTATTTATTTTTTGATAGGTAATGACAGGAGAGAGTTATTTCATTAAGCGCTGTATAAAAAGAAGAGTTATTTGATTAAGAACAGTTGTCTCTGGCATTCTTTTGCAGTCTGCTATTATTTTTGTGAAACGTGGGGATTGTTTTATTTCAAAAAGAGAGGCCAACATGTTATCTTCCCAATAAAGGCACAGCCATCCCAAACTTGTCATGTATATGGAATATCTCCTCCCTCTCTCTCTCTCTCTCTCTCTCTCTCTCTCTCGATCCATCAAACCAGAGAGGAGGGAGACCTTCCGTTTACACAACGTACTTCCAGCTTAAGGCGTCATGTCATGTGTGTACTATCTCCAGACTTTCCCTGTTCAGGCAGCAAGGAAACAAATGAAAAGACGGAACAAGAAACATACAAAGTTGCTTTGCGTTGCCAATCGATACACACGCCCGCACTGTGTGTGTGTGTGAGAGAGAGAGAGAGAGAGAGAGCACCTTTATATATCTTACAAATAGAAGACACTTCCATTCTGCTTTATCTGAATTTTTTTTTGGTCAAACACGCTACCGAAAGAATGTTACGATGGGGAAAAGAAATAGGCAAATGATTGCTTGATCAAATCAGATTCTCTTTGACGGAGTTGTTTTGAATGACAAGGGAATCTGTCGGATGGAGACCTACCTAGTCTCAAGGACGATGGAGAGAAAAAAATATTGGGAAGGCTAGCTAGAAAGGATAAATAGGAGAATGTCTGCCTTTCACGGGTTAGCTAGAGGCACTGTGAGGAAAGAGGGAGAAACCAATTTGGTAAGCATTCCTCGTTCAAATAGTACCATGAGAAGGCTAATGTAAGAGAGAAAAAGCTCGGTCTCAGAGCTGCATTTGGCTATGTAATAGACTTCAGAATTCAAGGGGTCTCGGAAGAGTTTACGTAGGATATCTAGTAGAGAAGTAAACAATGAAACCTCACTACTTGTAACGTCCGTATGCAGCAGAAAAATATATACTTCAGCATTCATGAACAAAAATGGTTGAAGTGTTCACCTGCATGAATAAGTTACTAACAAGAGGCCAAAAGGTTTGAAGACTTGCTCGTGGCCATAGGCCAATCACTCAGTCAATCAATCCATCTTTAGATCTGAATCTTCGATACTTGACTTGAAGGAAACATAAGTTGGGGAGAACTGAACTAGAAAAAGAGGGGAGGCTAGGAAGGGAGAAATATAGATAGATAGATAGATAGATAGAGAGAGAGAGAGAGAGAGAGAGAGAGATAGAGAGAGAGAGAGAGAGAGAGAGTTCAGATTCCTTGGATCTCAAAAGTACTTATTGTTGTCATTGGTTACTCTGATGCACGTCAAAGCTGAAAGCAATTTAACCATGAAAGACAAAGCTTCCCGGATACCAGAACAATTAAATGAAGTACTTGCCTTGGTTTTATTTACCAATGAGAGATCCGAGAGAAGGAGAAGGATTCTCGATCAGTTCTTTACGAATCTTTTATTTATTGCAATCCCCATAGCTAGCTGTGTTATTAAGACATCAATGATCCTTCAGAATTCTCTTTCTGGCCTGTATGTATTAAATATCTGACCTTCAGACATGTGCATGCTACATATCTCAGAAAATTGGAACTGACAAGCTTGTCTTCTGAGTAAGTGTTCGGTGCAGCATCCAGAACAGCGGCAGCATAAAATTGTATTTTGAAAGCCCAAGAGTAAAAGATCATCTAATCATCTCCACGCATAAAAAAGACAAAAGGATCAAGCAAGTTAGGACATGATTCTGATCTTCCAAAAATGAGTAGATCATGTATGCATCACAAATCTGTGGCTTCCAACATCTTGGAGATGTTTTAGAATATTTCAATCTTTAATAGAGTTTTAGTTCGTGGTTGAGTCTGCTGCAGATGTTCATGATCTAGATCTGACTTTTCATATAAAGCCATCATTATTAGGGCAGCCCAAAACCTTGTGGATGTCAAGAACTCGCAAAATAACAGAAAATTATCATCTTTTTTTAGCTCCTCTTCTTTGATTTTTTTTGTCCACCCCTCTTGGTAATTCTTATATATCCTCCATTTTTTGGAACATCTACGACGAAGAAATTGTCTTCAGGGTAGGGTGCCTCATCCAAACCACCTAACATTCTTCATCCCTACCACTTTTGAATCCGCATCATCTCTCAGTTCTTTTGAGCTGCATAAGAGTGAGAGGATCAGAACCCGCGATCTCATCCTAACTTCTGGGCTTCAGGAGAACTTGCAGATGTTGCACTCTTGTGACAGTACATACTCTACAAATATATAACTTGGTGTTTTACTGCTATTTCTTAATTTGAAGATCTAGAAACGCTTCCAGATGCTTGCTTGTTAGCTTCATGAGGAACCCTCCTTGGCCGATAGGAGGCTCAACCCTCACTGTAGAGCCATGAAATATATATTAATTTAGGTAACCACAAACCGAACTTCCGGGCGCACACAGTCAGCGAGATCAATAATCATCGAAGAGAGAGAGAGAGAGAGAGAGAGAGAGAGAGAGAGAGAGAGGACGAAGGGGCTGGGGAGAATGCTAAAAGAATAGATATGATACCGCCAAGACGGTGTTGCAGAAGTTGCAGTGGACGTAGCAGACGTGCTCGGACGCGACTTCGACAGACATTTCCGACCAGGGTTTCTTTCCAAGACAGACGTCGCGATGGGCATAGGCTGCAGCTACTGGAGAGGGGGAAGAGAAAGAGGAGTAGGGAGAGACCACCACAGCCGAGATGTGGAAGAGCAGTAGAATATTAATGGAATGTGCAGTTGATGGGAGGAGGAAGATGAGCCTTTGTGGTGGTGGTGGTGGTGGTGATGGTGCAGTGGTGGTGGTGGTGGTGGGGACAAACACGGTGGGGGGCTGCTAGCTGCCGGGCGTGAGTAGTAGTACGGGGAGGCGGTGTCACTACTCGGTGATGGAGCACTGTTGGGGTTTTTGAAGGGGGGTGACAGTGGTTTTCATGTAGGGAAGGAAGTAGGAAACTTTATGATTGAGCAAATTAGTGGGTCTGCTCCTCTCTCTGACATGTGGTTGTGGGGGGAAGACGGGGTATTAATTTGAACGGAGAAGAGATGCCGACCTTGTTCTTTTCGATATGTTAAAACTATTTTTACTCCTTCGTACAGAAGAGGAATCTAAAGAGATGATTGACAAAAAAAAAATCCAAAATAAAGTATATTGGCTGTTCATTTATTCTCCTTTTTGTGGAAATAATGTAAATTTCTATATAATAAGAAAAAATGATCATGTAATACTGCACAATAAAAGTACGTTGATTGCTGAGTTCTCAGTTGATAAGATGTACTACACGTGTATGTATAGATATCACATGATCACGACTATTTTAACCAAGCAATTAAAAAGTTCCAATGTCTTTACTTGGTTACCCATTGTGGTGGCCATTCTCGGTTACCCAAGCCCATCATAGCCCATCACGGCCCGTCAGGGCCTGTCAAGGTCTTGTTGGCAGGTGTGGCCCTCCCCCGGAGCACCACGTCTTCTCAAGTACCTCTCGAACGGGACCCTTACTTAGAACACGCCTTATCCCACTGGCTTTACCATCGCCCGGGCAGCGTGCACCGAGCAGCCACTGCCGTTACCGAACAGCGGGGTCGGCCTTTATGCAGGCTACCTGCTCGGTAACCCTGGCTAAGTATGTCCGAATAGGCTGTTCGCCGCCCCACAACAGTAGTAACCGCTGCAGGCCACGCGCCCCACGTCCTGGGGCATAGTAACTGCCGGATGGCCCCACGGGCGCCTCAACGGATAACTCCTCGAACGACGTGCCAACTGGCGCGACCTTTCAGGCACGATCTCGGGATGTTTCACCCCTTCTCTGCAATGCTCATGCCTATATAAAAGGCCCAGGTATAACACCATGCAAAAGGTAAGCGTTATCACGTAATCTTATTCACACCAGCCACAGCGCCACACACGAGAACCCCCTTCCTCTCAAGTCCACGACTGACTTAGGCATCGGAGGGTTCTCCCCGGTTCTTCAACCGGCCCCCCCTGATCCTATTCTGGTTTTGTAGGCTTGCGCCCACTACCGGCGACCGTCTTCCCTTTCTTCCAAGTGTAGGCCCATTCGACTCCGGCCCGAATAGGAATCGCCTCCACACTTTTGGCGTCGTCTATGGGAAATCGACGATAGCCATGGCTCGTGGGCGATCCTCCTACCAGAATGTTGGGAGAGGCGGGCGGAGGTCCCGCCAATCGAGGGCGGAATCCCGCAGTCGGGACCCTCCCGTCGACGTCGCCATTGCCTCTGCCGGTCGGATCGGCGACGTCCTTGCACCAAAAACCGCCATGCCCGCAACTGCCAGGAAATGGCAGAGCTCCGGGGTCAGATGCAACATTTGACGAGTATTTGCCTGGGCTTACAAGCCCAGTTGGCAAGACCCCAGGCTCCGGCGGCCTCTCTTCCGTAGGAGCGTCAGGCGGAATCGTCTCACCGGCGATCTCACGCCCCTCCTGCGCCCCAGGAGCAGTTGGTGGACTCGCCGCGGCGGTCGCACCGTGCCCCCTCCGAGGAACGTGCGCTGGAGCGCCGTGGCCGTTCACCCCGCCGCTCCACGGTGGCCCCGCGCCCGGCGCACTCGGTTGTGGGAGCCAACTCCCACAAGACCGGTCAAGAAAACTCTGCTCACTCCGAGCAGGAGTTGGCCAGGTGCTTGCGCCGCGTGGCGGACCTCGAGCGTCGCATAGACGCGATGGTCTAGCGCGCAAAGGGTAAAGCACCAGCGGAGGAGGACCTGGACTTCCGCTCCCCCTTTAGCGTGGAGATCCTAGAAGCCCTGGTCTCCCCTAAGCTCCCTCTGCCCACTATCGCGCCATACGATGGCACCACTGACCCGGTGGATCACATCCACAGGTTTGAGTCGCACATGGTGTCCATGGAGCATCAGACGCTGCCAAATGCCGGGCCTTCAAATCCACTCTCAAGGAGACCGCCAGATCTTGGTTCGAAGCGTTGCCTGCGGGCTCTATCTCCTCCTTCCGCCAACTGAAGAAGTCCTTCTGGGACAATTTCCTCGGTGGAAGATCGCAGCCGCGCACAGCGGCCTCCCTCTGGTCATCCGCCAGAAGAAGGGCGAGGCGCTCTGGGACTTCGTTAAGAGGTTCCGGACTGAGGCGCTTCGCATTACATGCCTGGACGTTCCTCTCGCCACTAGCGCCCTCATCTAGGGCACTCGCGATGGCTTCTGCAGAGGACCCTCGGCGTCCAGCAGCCTGCCACTTTGGCTGAGCTACTTCCATCGCCCAACGCCATGCGACATGCGAGGAAAGTCTGGCTGTCGGCCGAGCAGAGGAGGGCGAGTAGTCGGACAAGAAGAGGCCCTCCGATAACAGTCCGGACCGTGATCGGAAGAAAGGACGGCGCAACGGGACTCACCGCGCCGACCACGCCCCTCACCGACTACACACCGCTGACGGTGGCACCTGAACAGATCCTGGCAGAGATCAAGGACGAACCATGTGTTCGGTGGGCACCAGGATGCGCTCCGATCCCCGGCGGCGCAACCAGGAGAAGTATTGTCGCTTCCACCGCGACCACGGCCATGACACCTCTGAATGCCAGCAGTTTAAAGATGAAATCGAGTCCTCTCATCACGCAGCTACCTCGGACGGTTCGTGCGCGGATGAGGACACCCAGACGCGAGCGAGAGCGAACTCCGAGCAGCCGATCAACAAGAACCCAATGGGCAGGAAATCAATGTGATCGCGGGATGGTTCGGCGTAGGCGGAGAAAGCACTCAAAGCCGACGTGATTATGCAAGGCGAGTGCACGTCGTTGAAGGCCTCCGACACCCTGGCCAGCTCCGTATCCCGCCAATTTCGCACGCGCACAGTCTGAGGAGGCTATAACCTTCTCGGACGAAGATCTTGTAGGGGTTACCACCCCACACACTGATGCGCTGGTCGTTTCGGCCACCATCAACCACTGTAATGTGAGTCGGATTTTGGTGGATAATGGAAGTGCTCCGGACGTGTTGGCCTACGATTGTTGCCTTCTTATGGGCCTTAAGACCGATCAGCTCACCCTGTAGAGTCTCCACTGTATGGCTTCTCGGGGGTTTCGGTTCAGCCATGGGGAGAATTCGCCTCCCAATAACCTTGGGACGGCACCAAAAAATGTGACCAAGATAGTAGACTTCTTGGTCATCAAGAACATGCCGGGCTACAACCCATCCTCGGTAGAGGTCTGATCGGGCAGATTAAGGCGGTATCTTCATCTCTTCACCAAAAGATGAAGTTTGACTCCAAGCGGGATTGGGGAGGTGCTCGGGTGCCAACGCGAGTCTCGACGGTGCTATATCCTCTCTTTAGAGACAAGCAGCCACTCGCTGCCCCAGTGCCTGTTCCACCCCCGACCGACCAGCCTTCCACTAGCCGAGGAACACTGCTTAAGATCTGCTTCCAGTACAGGTGGATGATAACCCCGAGCATGTCCTCTAAATGGCGCCTTACTAGCAGAAGCGAACAGCAATGCTACAGGGCCTTCCTGCTCGCCAACCTAGACGTGTTCGCATGGTCCGATGACGAGCTTCCGGGCATTCCTCGGAGGTGATGGTGCACCGCCTCTGTTGGACCCACGGGTCCCGCCAGTTCAGCAAAGGAGGGACCGGTCAACCGAGAACGACAGACCGTGATTCAGGATCACATCGTCAGAAGCCGATCCATAGGGCTCCTCCGGGAAGCCCAGTACCCGAAGTGGATCTCTAATGTGGTCCTCGTGCGCAAGGCCAATGGCAAATGGCATGTGTGCATAGACTACAAGGATCACAACAAGGCGATGCCTAAGGATAATTTTCCCCTGCCGTGCATCGACCAGTTGGTGGACGCCACATCCGGACACGAGCTTCTCAGCTTTCTCGACGCCTAGTCTGGTTATCACCAGATTAGCATGCATCCTCGGATCAAGACGCCACCACATTCGTCACAGACTTAGGGCTATACTGTTATACTAGGATGCCCTTTGGTCTGAAGAACGTTGGTGCCACATATCAACGGATGGTCAATAAGATGTTCGAGCAGCAGATCGGGCACAACATGGAAGTCTACGTCGACGACATGCTGGTCAAAACGCTCCCGAGCATCGACCACATCTCCGATCTTGAAGAAACCTTGCAACCTTGCAGAAATTTAATATGAAGCTCAACCTAGCAAGTGTGCATTTGGAGTACACTCGGGTAAGTTCCTTGGCTTCCTCGTTTCAAATAGAGGGATAGAGGCAAACCGGAGAAAATCCAAGCCGTACTTGAAATGGGCAGTCCGAAGACAGTGCGTGATGTCCAGCGTCTCACTGGACGCCTCGCTGCGCTGAACCAGTTCATGTTCCGAGTAGCTGAAAGAAGTTTCAACTTCTTCAAGTTGCTGCGAGGCCCCAAAGGCACCTCCCAGCAAGGGGGGCATGTACGGTGGACTGAAGAGTGTGAAGCCCCCTTCACTGAGCTGAAGGCATACTTGGCAGCCCCACCTATTCTCTCGAAAGCCCGTGCTCAGAGAACCGCTGTTCGTATACCTTTCGGTCACCGAAACACTCATTAGCGCGGTTCTGATCAGAGAAGAGGAGCGGCGCAGCACCCAGTATACTACTTCAGTAGGGTCCTCCAAGAAGCTAAGAGGAGGTACCCCGAGCAGAGAAACTTGCCCTTGCCCTAGTCACGGCTGCTCGGAAGCTCAGGCCCTATTTTCAGGCCCACTCTATTATGGTCCTTACTGACCAACCACTGAAGTCCATCCTTCAGCGTCCAGAGGCTTCCGGTAGGCTAATAAGTAGGCCATAGAGCTTGGTGAGTTTGACATCAGTTTTCGCCCAAGGACAGCAATCAAGGCGCAAGCATTGGCGGACTTTGTTGCGGAGTGTACTCTCCCTACCAAGCAGGATCCTCCACTGGCCGACGAGCCCCCATGGGAGCTCTATGTTGATGGGTCCTCTTGTGTCACAGGGAGCGTGTAAGGCCTCGAATTTTGTTGCATTATTTTATTTCGTGTAAATAATTCATGTTTGTGTATGCATAGATGTACATATCTACGTATGTATTAACTAGTTATACTTATGTGTGCATGTGTATAATTAGTTGTAAATAATGTATGAATTGGCATGGTGGTAGTGTGTACATGATAATACATATGTATGGCATGTACATAGGTATAAGTAAGCATGGTTTCTGCATGTTTGAGTTTTGGCCGAAGGATCCAATTGGTGTCCACATGGATGGACGTCCATGCTGAGTCAGCGTCCACCACGATGGACGCCAATACTTAAGCCAACGTCCATGGATGTGGACGTTAATATCTCTGACCTGCATGCGTTGCAGACCCCGAAACTCCGGGGGCAAGCAAGCCCAGCCATTAGGGAGATGTCCCCAACGGCTAACAGGCTTTCACATCACCTCTCTGGGGTTCCCCAAACCCCTTTGCTATAAACCATACCCCCTTCTACACCAGACAACCCCTCTTGACCTCTTTCAAGAGATAGAGAAAACCCTAGCTCGGAGCTGCATAAAGACTGAACTTTGGAGGCTTCAATCCGGCGATTCAAGGCTTCATCCGGCGACCTACTGCATCAGGAGGGTAGCTGGAACATCGGGGAAGACTTCCCCAATTGCGGTTTAGCTTCTACACCAACCTAGAATCGGAGGAGGAGAGCATTTATGGAGGCTTCTTGGGACTGCCCAAGGAGAGCTTCACCACCATCTTAATCCCTTTGGAGACTTGTTTAAAGGCAGTAACCCTCACATTTCGTCCATGTAGAGTCTAGTAGGGTTTTGTATTTTTCACAGATTTTAAATCGAGTCCTGGATCCCCCATTCTTCTTGTATTTGGAGCTCGGGTCTGTATTTCTGCAGAGACCTGAACTTGACGGCAAGATACCTTGCCGTCAAGTTCTTCATTAACGGCCAACGATATTGCCGTTAAGCTCCATTAACGGGCAGACTATGCCGTTAAGATCGTCAAGACAGAACAGTGAGCTGTCTCTCCTTCTATATGATAAATTTTCGAGGTTCTCGCATGAGGATATATAGTAACCGTACTATGATATGTATTATGAATGGTGGTATGTGTGGTGAGGTCCTTACAATTTCTGAAATTGGTATAAAGGGTGTCATTTATGAAAAAATGCATGTATGATAAAAAAATCCTAGATCATGGGGGTTCTGTTTTGTGCGCAACTCGTGAGGAATTTGGGTGCCCTAAATTTTATGAATCATGTGTGTAGGGGTCAGTCTGTGCCCTGCAATTTCTGAAATTTCTCCATGCTCGTATGAATACTTTAAATTTCTATTCTGAAAATAGAAAACATGCGTAGGGTTTGTGAAATTTCAGTAAATTGTGTGTTGTGTAATAAATCCGGAGGAATCCTGTGATAAGGTATATGTTGGGTCAGGGTTGAGGTCTGTTGAATCTGCTATTCATGTTGTGTTCGGTGTGGAATTGAAATTATGGATATATGAGGCTGAATGTTTCAATTTCTGAAAATATATGTTAACTCTGAAACATCTGGAAAATTCATGTAAGATTATAAACCTGAAATGAGTATGTGGTTAAATTTCATGCTATTCTGATGACTACAAAGTGTGTTATGAAAATTTCATGTGAAAAAGGGATAAGTGCATGTTAATGAATATGACTTAATGATGTGTTTTCCAACCTGATTAATGTAAGTTAGTGAATATTATCCCTGTTATCAGTAGCATCATACTAGGAAAAACAGAGCCATGTGTGCAAGAGAGAGAATGAAAGGTATGAGGATGTCTTGGTAAATGTGTACTAAAATCGGTATGGGTAATGTGTAAGACTGTGCCAAGTGTGACACTGCTTCCATAGAGGGCCGTGGAACCGTATCATGGAAAGTCCCCATGAGAAGGTTCAATGTGTTAAATCCTATGGGCATTAGGATGAAATCCTGGAGGTGGACAAGTACCACTGGTTAGGGTGGAGACTTGTTCTCCCGGTCTGAGAATCCAAGAGTCGTCTCTGATAACTACATAATTTTTCGTGTTAAATTTCATGCATTTAGTTATTTTAGACATCTTTTGTCTGTAAATAACGTGCAGTTTGATTTTAATTTTCAGTCCATTTATGAATAGGATTTTGAACATGTTAGTTGATATTGGGGTTAGAATACATGTTAGATTTCATTTAATAAGTCAACTCTTACCGATTGACTAATTAGGTTCATTTTGAAAATAAAAGATCTAGGTAAATAAAGATTGTATATAACTAAATGTTTTTGTAAATATTTGTTAGTAATAGATAGATGTCATTTTATAAATAAATAAGTCTTTTAAATAACCTACCTAATTCTATTAAATAAATTAGTTTTTTTTAAAATACCCCATCATTCCACACACACACTTAAACTCTTTTTCTTCCCCACTAGATGAAGCTGGAAGCTACTGGAAAATATATTTGGGGCTACTGTGCGAAGGGAGCTCAGATGGCGGGCTGTGGCCAGATCTGGAGGTGCAGGGTGGCCACAAC